>JAXQJQ010000035.1:0-259433 GCA_037042055.1 Penicillium sp. S103-07
GAATCATCAGTTTATGCGGCCAGAAAAGGAAGGTCTTGGCATAATTATGAATTTGCGGGGGACCGCATGGGGGACCGCAAAGGACCATGGGGGACCGTGGTGCGGTCCTGACTATAGTGAAAAAAGACCAAAGACCGGATGGTCCGGTCCCGGTCCTGAAATTTAGGACCGGACCCGGTCCTTGCCGAGGTCTAACAACAACCTTTAACGTCTAACTTGTCCCTACTGTCTACGATCGCAGCCATGGCTAAACAAGATGTCTACCATATTCAACCCTTCGGGTGGGAAAGGGACCCCAAGGAGGAACGATTCAAAGTATCGACCTTGGACTACCTAACGGTCTGCACCTACAACAACTACGCATTGTTTTTTAGGCTCGATGATTCCGAAAAGAGCCGCGCTGTGGAGATCTTGATAGCCGGACTTGAACGGACTTTGAGTCAAGCAAGGCATCTTTGCGGCACCATCGAGAAGGACCCTGCCGGCGGCCATTCCTTTGTCAAGAAGAGGGACAGCACGGTCCGTCTCTTTGTACAGTGGCTGGATTCTCCCGATGTTAGCGACAACTATCCGTCCTTCGACGAGATTCACGATGGCAATTACCGCACCTCAATTCTCGGCGACATTCAGCGCTGGAGTGTGCCTCCGATGACATATGGAGAGAAACCAGAGGCTCATCCCGACAACAGCCCTGTCGTGGCTTCTTACAAGGCCAATTTCATTCGAGGTGGCCTGGTCTTCATCATGCATCATCATCATTATTCTAACGACGTTATGGGGTGGGCCGGTCTCACCCACCAGCTTGCGGAGAATTGTTATGCATTTGCCAATAAGACACCTTTCCCAACCTGGGATCCCGCATGCATGGACCTTTCTCGTCTGATCAAGCCCGAAATGCCTGAGGAAGTAAAGGTAGACGGCCCACCAGCCCCCGTTCGTCATCCCGGCCATATCCCAGCCGAAACGCTACTATTCCACCTACCTAAGAGCAAAGCCGCAGAGCTGAAGATGCTTGCTTCACCAACAGATGGAACCTGGATTTCTACGTACGACGCCTTTTCGGCATTTATTTGGCGAACTTTGTCACGTCTGCGAGCTCCGGTTTTCAAACCAGACCTCTCGGCGCCGCTCTTTTGGGTTGAGGCCGTTGACATGCGTCGCCGTCTCCACAATCCGAAGGTTGCACCCCGTATCCAGCACAACGTTATGGCTGGAGCCCTGTCTTCTACTGCACCGGTGACCGCCCCTACAGCCTCAGATGTCATATCCGAGTGGCCGCTATCAAAGTTAGCCTCGTACATCCGCCAGTTAACCAACAGTGTCACGCAGGAGGCTTTGGACCAGGGCCTGGACATGGTTTCTGTCGTTCGCGATAAAACATCATTAAATATGCAGATTGACTCTTACCCGCCCATGTCGATTCTTCAGACAGACCACCGCGACGCAAATATTACCAGTGCCGACTTTGGCTTTGGCACCCCGACAACGTACCGTCATTTGATTGATCGTATGACCCAGGGGGTATTGATTATCTATCCACCACGCGATAAGGCTCCTGAATCAAACGAGGGACCGGAGTTCTCCATTACGTATGAAAAGAGCTTGAAGCAGCCCCTGATTAACGATCCGGAATGGAACCATTATTTTGAATACCGTGGCGTGGACGCTGTTGAGGCGTGAGAGATGAATTGAGGATTGGTGGTAACTAAACTCAGTCTTCCTGTCGGCAGCGTATAGCCTCAAATTTTGTCCAGTAGGAGCAAGAATGGAAGTCATCCAGCAAACGTGGCCATCTCCGAAGAGTCGACAGGACGTTGCCCAGAAACTTGGCGTATTTTCTGACGCAACTACGCACTAGCCAATACAGGCTACCCACCTATGCTAAGGCCGATCACTGCGCGTGCGGTGCCCAAGATAGAGTCTCTCATGTCCTAGTAGACTGCTCAAGGTTCAAGGAACTGCGAAGGAATCAAGGAAGTATGTCGCATTTAATAGTGTGTCGCGTCTGGTGGGGCGCTCAACAGAAGGTGAGGGAGGTCAACCAGACAGCAAGTGGCGTGCCAAGATAGTGGAAGCCGTCTTGGATTTCGTGGAGGTGTCACAATTGTTTTGAAGACGTGCACTCCAAGATCAGCCCAGTAACACGAACGGCAATTGGGCCACGGGAGGCCTTGACGAGGCTCTAGGTCCGGTTCACGAAGTGATTCATTCTATATGTACGGAAAAGGATATATAGATTTGGTAGCCTGCATATTGCGTCGACCAGAGGCCAAGGTAAATGAAATATACCTACCTATTCTACCCGTGCACGATGATTCACAGCCTGCCGAGTAAGGTGTCTATCCTGATTTGGACAGTGACTACGACCTACCAAGTATCATCGCGCCGCTTGCTATGCTCAAGCGCACTGAACGGCAATTTCAATACAGGCTACAATGAGGCTTACTGCCATTGGCTATCGTATCATTGGAAATCCCAGAGTTACTGAAGGCGTCTTGGCGGTCTGGGCTCAAATCCACCCCGAAAGGACCCGATGAGCCACGTCATGGCAACTTAATGGCCATGCTTCTGCAATGCAGGACAGATTTAAGAAGCATTGGTGGGGGTAAATGACTTTACTTCTTTATTCCATGATAAGTACTGGGACGAATCACGGACTGCAATAGCCCACGGGGTTGGGATTTGCCACGGCTCTTGCAGTTTCTGACGTCGATCTCCTGGCAACAGCTGGACGATCACGGCCGATCACGGGCCGATGGTTTCTTCATCGATAGATCCGGCGATCCGGCCCGTGTCTTGGGGTTATTTTCGGCGTCGTGTATCAAATATCCCTGAAACCGCCAAGGCAGTACGCCGGACGATCGTCCACGCAGTACCCAACTGTGCCTCTCTTATCTCGGCCGCGCTGTCTCAAATGAGCCGTAACTGATTGGCAATGGCGTGCTCCTGGCTTTTGAATGATGATACCAAGATCGTTCAAGGTCGCGGTTCACGTCAATCGCCGGTCATTGAGATCTTGGCGAGCTGGGACAAGTGGGAACCATCGTCCTGGGCCACCAATCCAGGGTGATTTGAAGAGGATCAGTATCTCGAGTAGCTTTTTCGAGAATCAAGGCACCTGTTCGTCAGTAATTTGAACTGGATGATGGATAGGAATCAAATGGGAGTACGTCACTCTGTAAGACCACTTTCTACGGAGCGAAATGAGATGAAGTGCTAATGCAACACAGTGCCCCGCAATTTGTTCACCTGCATCTGCAGTGTTTTTATATCCACAGCCGACCCTGCACGGTGTAGTTTAGGCTTGCAGTTTCCTACATATTTCTTCTTGTGACTCTTATCTATCTTTCATGCGATCTATTTGCCATCTCGATGCGAATGCTTCAAGGCTTCCTCCTCTCTCCAACACAGCACTACCGATGGAATCGACCGATCTTCGAACAACTTGGGGATCCTCGTCTTACAATTTCGACGACGTCGAAAGGCAGATTCCCAAGGCTCTTCCCTACACCGAAAGTCCCGAAACCTCCAGCCTCAAATGTCGCGCTTTTGATCGAGATTTACCCTTCAAACATGCCCTGAGCGACTACTTGCTTTCCGAAATTGACACAACATGGAGTGATGTTCCTCTGGTAGGCTGTGGATACGTGAGCGGCTTGATTGATGCACTGTCGTACAATTCGTGGGGAAATTTCTCGAACATGCACACGGGTATGGATCAAATCATATATTTTGTCAAGGGCGAGCGCTAACCAGGATCGACTGTATGTGGACAGGTAATACTATTTTCATCGCTTTAGGAGTGTCTGGGAAGCCCGATGGCGAACCCATGCTGTGGGCCAAGGCTCTCGTTGCCGTTGCAGTGTTCCTAGTGGGCAGCATCTTTTTTGTCTATGGCTCGCGATCCTTGGGCCCTCTCCGACGCTTCACCTTGATCGTGTCTTTTGCCATTCAGACAGGTGCCCTCCTCGGAGCCACTCTCCTTGTTCAAGAGCGAGTTGTTAGTCCCGGTCTGGACCGTCAAATTCCGATTGACTGGCTTCAGGTTCTCGCAATCTCGTTGATTGCGTTTCAAGCCGCGGGTCAAATAGTCGCTTCGCGATTCCTGGGCTTCGCAGAAATCCCCACTGTTGTTCTAACAGTCCTGGTCTGCGACTTGTTTGTTGACACCAAGCTATACCGGCGTCCCTGGAGCTCGAACCCGAAACGAAACCGAAGACTGGGTGCCTTGCTTTCACACTTTCTGGGTGCTATGACTGCGGGTGGAATGGCGAAGGAGACCGGAGTCGCAAGTGGCTTGTGGCTTGCCATGGCTCTGAAGGCTTGTATTACCTTGGGCTGGTTCGTGTGGAGGAGGAAAGGCTGGAACGGATCGCACATGTGAAGCGGCACCCGGTAATGTAAAGCACGTTTCCACCTCGACTCACCTCGGCGCCTGCTTCTCTCTGCGAGAAATGTTGGTGTTATTCACATTTCACTTCTAGGCCTTGTAATGGCGTAGGTCGAACTACAGATCAAATAGAGACTCTTTTAAAATATAACCGCTCGCCGCCGAGTAATAACGGCAAAATGTTTTCCCTGCACTGGACCGACTGAAGGGATCAGGAAACGACCCATTAAACTGCATTCCTTTATCTCCCCCATATTCATTTCCTCCTGCACCATACCTTGTCGCCTGCTCCCATATTTTCCCTTTCCATCTCAGATGATACATATCGCCATATGAATATTGCTATTGTGATGAAAATATGCTCCTTTTAATTACTGTTTCGGTGATGAATTCCCAGTGCGTGGTTGAGAATCTGGGAGCGAAGCGCTCGATACTTACTGGTGGCATTGACGTTTTCCTTTGATCTTATCAACAGTAAGGAATCACATTAAAATTGAAAGCCAGCCACTCCGCTGTGGCACAGATTTTATATAGGACTAGGAAATCCAAGCGGTATATACTTTTGCAAAATCTGAGAGTCCTCACAAATCTCGTGATCTCAGACGCAGAAATATCATCATGTGTGTCTCAAGTTCCATTGGAGGTCTTGGATTCTATTAACCATTCCTCTGCCGGTGTGATGGAAAATACGAGTTTTAAGATAAGCGGGCTCAATTACTTTCTTGCACAGTGACTGATCAAGAAAGCCTCGATTACAAGGGAAGAAGATATCAACAAACGATCGCTCAGATGTCAATTATCCAAAATGCACATGAGATCATCAAGCACCTTGTACTGTGGTATTGTTGGGAAAACAAAAAATGTTGAGTATGTGTATTGCGAGAAACGAGGAACTCAAGCCCATAGAACTCCAGAGTCGGTCATGGCTGATAGCAAAACCGGTCGCGCAAAAGGGTTTTCTTATCTCGCATTGACAAATGCTTTCTTGGCAAAATGTCCACCAAAGAGTAAGACTTGAAAAGGATGGGATCTTCTTCCATTGTGAATGGATAGCCTTGTGGAGAATCCTTTACTAGTTAAATATTTCTAGGCATGGATCTGACCAGTGATGTGGTTGAGCTTTGGGTTCGTAATATAAACTGCGGACCTGTGATTGTCAAGTTGTATACAAATATCCGCATACGTTAATCTGTAGCAACAGGATAGTGATCCTTGAGACCAAACATGTCCAGGGGTTAGATAATCATCTATCGAATTACGTGGAGGGCATTCAGGATAGTAATCGGCCAGAAGATCATGGAGAAATATGTGTTGATTGATTGCCCAGAGTGACCACTGTTGAAGGGTCTATTCTAATGGAAATGTTGTTATCGTACTGGAGCTCCTCTGTTCCGTTAACCCGATTTACAATACAAAACATGCAGGCGGCGGGTATCCGCTGAACTGTAAGGCTCCCAGTGTATTTGCCACTCCTCAGCTCGATAAGACATGATGCCACATTCATGCAGTCTAAATAGCTGGTCTGACGTGGTGCCTTGAACATTCAGTCCACTGTTCCTATAAGCTCAAAGCTCGTGGACTAATTCAAGCATCATACACTATGTCATATATTTTTCCCTTGCTAAATCCCTGGTTCTGAAAGCCAATGATCACAAAAACAAGTTGTTCATGCCGTTATGCAAATTGAATGTAGCTAAGTTTTCAATAGTAGTATTCTTAAT
This sequence comes from Penicillium sp. S103-07, assembly GCA_037042055.1. Taxonomy (NCBI): domain Eukaryota; kingdom Fungi; phylum Ascomycota; class Eurotiomycetes; order Eurotiales; family Aspergillaceae; genus Penicillium; species Penicillium sp. S103-07. The sequence goes on from JAXQJQ010000035.1 coordinate 6,112, forward strand.
GGCTAGATTATCGCACCCTAGATCTGCGCATTATGCGGAGCTGGGTGGTTCTTCGTACCGGGGCAAACGGTTTTAAAGGGTTTGGCTGATTATGGACATTATAGTAGATCGCTGAGACCATCCAATATCATTGCTGGTAGTCGGAAGAACTGATGCAATACCTGACCTCATCCTTATGAATCGCCTGCCACCAAGGCATTCCAGAGATCAGGAAACTTTTCAAAGCGGAGAATCTCTGGCAGGGAATATCTCTGATTTATCCCCTGTACCATGGCCCCTGCATTAACTAGCCACTGCGCAATCTGGAGTCTTTCCGGATCCAGTGCTTCACCCTGGCGACCGTAGAACACATTGTTTTCCAACGCAATATGCAGCGCAGTTGGGCCACCGGCAGGATAGGCAAGATGGGTTGTTCCAACGCCTGTACCAGCGTGAACATCAACATTGTGCTCAAGCAGGATTTTGACAATGTCCGAATGGCCACCCATGGTGGCAGTATGAAGAGGATGTCCAGTCCACGAATCATCCTCGTAAAGCCCTGAAGGCTTATTGTCTCTATCGTTCCACGTCACTGTAGGCACATGGACATCTGCACCTTTTGCAATCAAGGCCCGGACAATATCAGTATGACCTCTAAAACATGCTATATGCAGCGGGCGCCAGCCATGGTTATCGGGAGCTTCGATGTCAGCACCGTAGTCCAGCAAAAGAGAAACGATCTCACTGTATCCGCGCTGTGCTGCATGATAAAGCACTGGAATAATGTGAATCCATTCCTTGAAGGTTTGATCAGGGCATCTTCCTTGTTGCAAGAGCGTTGAAACCTTGAATATGTCATTATTTTTCACAGCGACTACAAGGCCATTCTCATCTTTCAGGTCAGTCAATAATCGGCCGTCAGGCTCACTTGAGGGATTCTCAGCAAGGCTTTGACTCCTTTCTGAAATTGAAACACCATTTTCGAAAGGGGCCAGCGACCCGGTGTTCAGTGCCAAATCAATTGCAAGCCTGCCATCCTTGTCAACAATATCCCTTCGAGGTTTCTGGGCTAGCAAAGCTTCCAGTAGCGGAATGTTTCCTCGTTGAGCAGCGAGATGTAGCAGTGTTTGGCCCTTCATGTTGATATTATCCAGGAGTCCCGCTTTTCGTAAACAGACGCAGACACGCACAATTGGGTCGCTCTGTTGTAGAGTTTCTTCCAGATACTTCGTCCAGTGAGATTGGTTTGGACACATAGCAGAGTGGTGCAAGAGACAAGACAGGTCTTCTGGCTCTCCAAATAGCGCCGCAGTCAGAATTGGATCGAAGGTTTCCCGCGATTTGCCGTATATGTCAGCACCATGACTGAGAAGATCTTCAAATATGTCACGCGATCCAGGCACGGTTACAGCGAGAGTCAACGGTGTCGTTCCCAGTGGCTTTTCTGCTCTTTCCTCCTCATGTTTTTCGTAGGTTTCTTCCTCACTTTCTTCTTCACTTTCCTCTTTTACGGCCCCAGAGAAGTTGACATCAGCTCCAACAGAGCATAGATCAGCGAGAATCTGTTTAAACTTCTCACACAAAGCATCTGCGGACAACTTCCCTTCTCCCCGCTGATGAATGAAGGAAATAACAAGAACAAGCACCGAATTAGGGGGCGGCTGAGCTCCTTGAGAGCAAAGCAAACTTATCACTTCCGCCTCGAGAGCTTGAATAGCTTCATTAATGATGAGTGACAGGTTCAAGTTGGTAGGGAACGCGGCTCCAAGCTCTGAAAATATTCGAACTAGTTTCCACCGACCCCCAATTAAGGACAGAGAGAGGGGTGTTTGCTTCTCGTCCAACTCTTCGGGTCTTTCAAGATACTCCACTGGCCTTGCGGCCTTTCTGAAACCCAGTTTGAACTTTCGGCCACGGAACCAGTTACGCCAGGGACGAAGAAGACGTAAAGGTAGATTTTCCGAGGCCGACGACTGAGAAGAGGATGGTTTATGGGTTGCCATATCTAGAAGGTCTCTTGGCGGACAGAGCATCTCCCCAGCAGTGAGCACTAGACAGATCATTTCCTTCACGTCTTTCATTTCATACTTGCTGTCCTGACATCTCGTTAAGTAATGCAAAGGCGTTCGGCCCTCTCGATCCACAGCATCCACGGGGGCGCCAGACTCAATCAGCAATTTAATAAGTTGAAAATGAGGTTCCGACAATAAAAAATGTAGAACATTCTTTCCAGTATGATCGCTCTGTGTCGGATCCGCTCCCTTAGACAGTAATATTTGGACCATCTGGAAACTTAGATCCTGCTGTTCAATAGAAAACCCGCATGCCAGAATGAGAGGGGGGGTGCTCTTTTGCCTCTGGTTTCGTTTTTCGCGCTTCCAGATAGGGGCCCCGTCGTCGAACATTGGCTGATTCACATCTGATCCGCCATGGACAAGGGCGATCATTGTTTCCAAAAAGCCATTCATAATCGCGATATGTAACGCTGATCTTTCTCGATGGTCCATGAGAGTTGGATCTGCACCGCTCTGAAGTAAGCATTTCACATAGCGAGGATCTCTTCGGTGTGCTGCCACATGCAGCGCGTGAAAGCGATTGGGATCAGCTCCAGTCTTAGCAAGCAGCTGAGCAGATGTCAGTTGCTGGTCACGAATGGCAGACACTAGTAGGAGCGATCTCCAATCCACAGTGTTTGATCGCAAATTCTCTTGGTCCTTGAGTCTCGGGATCATTGATTCCACGCCATTGATGTGTTCAGCCTTTGTCAAAGTTCTCCAAGGGTTCTCAGAAACTGGAACATCAAACCCTGCACTTTCCCAGATAACATTGAACTTAGCATCGCCCAGCACTCCGTTGCGGGTTTCCACGTCTTGCAACAAAAGACTGAATAGGTCGGCATCATCGGTATCTGCTGCAAGCTCTACAGCAGACACTGCGCCTTGAGCATATGATTTGATCTGGTCCATTGTCATCGAATGGAGCTGTGGTTCCGTCTTCCCTGAGCGTGAGTGATGCTCCAGAAGCGCTTTGACAACGGACGAATGTCCACGAGAAATGGCCCAGTGCAGTGCTGTCCATCCAAGGGCACTTCGAAACTGGTGGTTTGCCCCGTTGGAAATAAGGAGACGGACAAGCTGGACATCTCCGATAAATGCTGCCCAGAACAATGGAGTCCACCCCTGTATATCCGGACGATTGACATCCGCTCCTTTCTGAACGAGCAGGTTGGCAACAGTGAAATGGTTATTAGAGCATGCCCAGTGTAGAGGAGTCCATTTGTGTGAATCAGTTGGGGACACATCTACCTTCTCTTCCAAAAGGATGTTGGCAGTTTCAACCAGGTTCCAGTAGGCCACAACATGTAGTGCATGCTGATTTCCAGGAAGCGAATTAAATATTTCGTCTGCGAGATGGATTTCAAGGCCCTGCCGAAATTGGAGGGCTTGAAATGTGACGTTCAGGAGCTTATCATCCCTAACATATCTCAAGATCAATGGCTGCAGCTGCTTTTCAGAAGCTTGATTGCAGATATGATGGCCCCAGTGTTTTGCAGAATAATCCAGAAATTTCAGTGTATTCAAAAGCCCCATCAACTCTGTCGAACTATTGCACGGTCCTGACATCAAGCTATTGAGCCCGAAATATCTCAAACACGTTTGCGCAATATCAAGGTGTGCCTCTTCGGCCGATAACGCAGTGTAAAGATACTCGTATGCTGATGTGTGTACCAGACCAAGGGTATTGTCGACCTGATTAACGACAACCATTCCAACACAGATGCGAAGAAGAATCTTAGGAGCAGGCATGTTCTCATTTTCAATTCCTTCTTCATCGACAGCGAATGCCGTTACGACCTCTTCCAGTTTGAGCCTTCTCTTGGCGTATAGAATCCAAGAAATCAAACGTCGAGCCAAGAGTTTTCTTGCCTTTGACTGGCCATCAATGCGTTGAAGGGTCGATTCAAACATTTGCTTTAAGCCCAGAGGCTGTCTTTTCAATGTGTTTCTTAATTGACCGACCGTTGTGAGATCAAGTACTTCATCAAGAGTAAGCCGAGCAAGGAGGAACCTACAAGTAATCAGCGGCTAGGATCGAGACACCAGGAAATTCTATTACATACAGGTTCCCGCACTTCGAAATGATATTATCAATCATCGCCTCGTCCTCGGCCAGATCCTCAAAATCACTTTCTCGCAGTCGAGACTCGATGTAGTGTTTTAGGTCAGTCGTATTCCCCGTAATCTCCAGCTGACTAGCTGTGCTCATCTTCTTCTGGATGTGCGGGAGATTCCGGCTCATAACAAGAACTTGGATGTTAGATCTTCTGAGATCCAAGCAGCAGCCCAATAACTCGTTTGGACTTTTCATCTCGTCAACAGCATCGAGTACCAAGTAGATTTGCTGCGCAGAACCAGCCTTGGTAATCAGCCGGGTGATATCGCCTACATTTTGTTGGATATTCGCTTCCTCCAGTAGCTCTTTCACGGCGGCCAGTGCCTTTGTGTTCCCTTGCTCAACCAATTTTCTAAGTATCCATCGAAGAATGTTCACAGCGGTGTGCTCATTTTGCGAAGAGAAATCGCAGAAGAAATATACCACAAGGGCGTCGCTCGAGTCTTGGTTTGTAAGGGAGTCAATGACAATTGATCTGGAATTGTAACTCCATTAGCAATGGCGGATCATAAAATCCTGTTTAAAAAGTAAAACTTACGCGAGGAAGCTCTTCCCAACCCCAGCTAAAAATACAATTAGACACGCAAGTTGAGAACGGATCATCATTTGTACACTTACGCGGACCGTGGCACCACAACAGCTGTGATGAACCATTAATCCAATTTCGCACAGAAGGGTTGCTCAAAAACCACATCCCTGTCCCTGGAGAAGGAGCCGGCTTCTCTCGTATTTGGATCTCCACCGGTGGAACCCACGCGAGCAGCATATTTCGATCTTGTTCTAGACAACCATAAGTTCTCTTGATTCAACTTCTCCAATTGACAATTGCGCTTACCATTACGTAGAGACGAAACCTTTTTGTATGTGGCGTTTGTAGTAACACTGGTACAATTTATTAGCAGGGCAATGTCACACTACAGTGGAAGTGGTCGCCAGAACATACAGGATGCAAGCAGAAAGATAATCCGAAAAGTTCTCTCTGAATTTATGAAGCATCTCAATATGTGGCCGCAACTCCTTATCCTGAAACGGTACGAGAAATCTCGACTTGCGCTTCTGAAGTTCAAAATGGAGCCGCGACAATTGCTTATAGCAATCCATCAATGTCTCATCGTCCAAGGAAGTAGGACGCGGGGGAAGTAATCCCGTAGATTCCGCCTCCACAATAACTTGTTCGACGCGGAAAAGGACATCCATCAAGGCCGATACTTCTTGTAGGTACTGTTTTTGTATCTTGGGGGCATTTTTGACTTCGCGAACATAACTGTAGCTCAACTGGGTTACCTGGGCCGCCAATTGGATAACCGCCGCGATATTGGCGACAACCCCGAGGGCTTCCATGGCGAGGAATGAAAGTTGAAAACCAGGAATAATTAAATCACCAAGGTGATTTCATAGAGGTAAATGGAGAAATATCCACGGCTAGCGTCACACTGAAGGTAGCGAGGTTTGGTGAGGTTGATAAGTGTAGGATGGCGGGGTAGGTGCAAGGCTCGGATCGGTTGGACACCATCTCAGGTAACCAACCAAACGAGTCTAGCATCGGTCCTCTTTGGGCATGAAGGGCCAAAGGCACAGCAAGGATCAAACACAGCCTCATCGTTATTCATCATATACGGTGACAATATGCAGATGCCAAGACGAGAGTTTCGGGAAAATCCTACAGACCAATTAATTGCTCCTCTGAATTCAGCTGAGAGGGGCAGTGCGGTGGTTGCGCAGCAGAGGGTGAGATCTGGTTTCTCACCTGCTTCTCAACCTATCTACACTTACCCATTTCACCCCCGGTCGCGCCAAGCTAAAGCGGCGCTGGCCCATTCTCACACCAGCAACACCCACCCGACTGCTTGCCGCACATAGCCCTCACTCCGATCAGTTAATAGTTGGGTGTGGGACTACAAGCGAATTCTGACTGTTGTATGTGCTCGACCACAAATACTCCAAAACCAAGTACTGGCTAAGAAGATCGATACCTGAGGTCATGATTACCTTTCCTGAGTCTAGCTTTTTCAAAGAGAGACGAGCTTCTGCGCTTCCGACGCCATTTGAAATCAGATCCTTGAACCAGAATTATGGCAATCCCTACGCGACGAACTTCAACAGTCCGCCTCCTGTCAGGATACCGCCTCTTGGACTCCTGGTCAAGTATGGAGCTGACGTAACTGTCACCGAGGCTCAGATTCAAATGAGCATACGCGAGCAACTACAAGGACAAGTGCCTACTCCTGAGATTTTTGGCTGGACCGAGGATGGAGGCCAGACTTTTATCTACATGTCCTTGATTGAGGGTGAAACTTTGGAGGAGAGATGGAGCGAGATGGATGAGGCTGAGAGGCAAGCTGTCTGCGAAGAACTTCAACGGATCGTGAAAACGTGGAGGGCCTTAACTCAGGACCGGCATGACTGTTACATCGGTACGTGCGTTCCTTTGAATCATTATATAAATCGTCATTATCTGAGACCTATTCCACAGGCAGTTATGGTAAGCAACCGTTGACTGATGCCTTCCTTGAGTCCCACCCAAAACTCGCTGGGCCATTTCAAGGTGCGAATGCTACCCAACTGTTTCACGATGCTTGTGGAATAGATATCGACGGCGATATGCCATTTGTCTTTACTCACAGTGACTTTGCCTTACCCAATATCCTTCTGACGCCTGGTTCGAATCCAAAGGCAGTAGCGATCATTCACTGGGGTCAGGCTGGGTGGTACCCTGCATATTGGGAGCATTGTAAGGCGCGACGAGTGAGAGTGGATCCAAAGTATTTTGATGATGCTCTTCAAGAAGAGTGGTACATGAAATATTTGCCAAAGATCCTGAGTCCAGTGGATGATGAGAAATACTACCACCCTTGGCTTTGGTTTATGTTATCTAAAGGCATTTAAATGGGTGATATGGGGGGCTTTCTGGATAGGACTGACCGTTAATGATGCTTTTATCCCGCCTGTATGACAAACAAATAATTTTATTTCGAAAAAGAGAACCTTCTGCCGACAAGGTCGCGGAGACATATCTATGCTGTTCTAGCAGATGCTCCGTCTGAAACAATTGGTTTTATACCCTTCCTCTGACCCATTACACCTCGTTCAGTCCTCGAGCTGAGGCGTGCTTGGTTGTCCTACCCCTCAACTTAGACTTTATCTCTGGGTCGGTAGTTAGTAGTCGGGTGGGTGACCACCAGTGAATCATGACTGGTGTATGTTTTTATTTCTGTTTTTAACTCGATCTATGTGCTGAGTTATGTGCTGAGTAAATCGGAGGAATGCAATGTGAGTGGACAAGCACCATCGGAAGAGCCGCAGCAACATTCAAGTATTGCATCGTTGAGAGGGCCATCTTTTAAACAAATTGGGTATTTACTTCACTGTTCACAACTATGTATCATAATAACTCCCTTATCAGTCCCCTGAGGGAATCAATTCGACTGTCGAGACGGTGAAGAATTTGATATGTATCCTTGTGTCTCGACGCCATCCCGACGGTAGCCCTAAGGCTTTCAGCCATATCAGCGCAAATCCCCGTCCGTCGTTGGCGATCTTCTATCTCGCCGTATTCTCTCGCGGGTCTCCTGTCAGAGGTATCCCATTCTTGGGTTTTCGAGGGCTCACGAGGGAGGAGCTTCTCCCCACGGATGCAGGTCCAGAAGCAGATGCCGGCACAAATGTTACGCAATATGGGCGAGAGTTCAATAAATGACACATTGGTGACTGCATCAATTGGCATCTCGATCCATTTAGAGACCTTGAGGACATCGTTGCTTGCCTGTAGACACTCGGACTCGGCACGAAGCTTAATCGACTCTTGCACCAGATAGTCTTCAATCTGGACAATACCGTAATCGTTTATGCAGCTCTCTATCTGCATGTAACAGTTATCTTCAAGAAGCCATAGCATTGCGCGATGTAATCGGGTCTGTTTGGTGTTTGCAGTAGAGGCGTTCTGATAACAGTCATGTAGGTCCGCTCTACTTCGATCCTCTTCAGGCCTCCGTAGATGTGCTGGACAGCTATTTCGGCGCCAATTATTGAGCAGGTCATATGCTGCGAGCACATGGCTGGGCCAGATGCCTTTTCGTCTTGCCTGGGCATGGCAAAGAGTCTTCAAGATCTTGCGTGCGATGACAGCCAAAGCAAGTATAGCATCAAGATACCCCCCGGCCTCATGTTGAAGAAACTTTTCAGTGAGGCCGACATCGCTATCAGGAATAAGTGATATTGTCTTTTTGTCAAGACAGTAGAAGGCATCGAGTCCGAAAACGTGCCAGAAAAGAAGCTTCTGACGCTCACGGGCCCGTGCCAACAGCACTGATCCTCCCATATCCAAGTCATTGTGCTTGGAAAACTGCAGCGTCATCAGGACAAGCGAATTGTGTCCCAGAAAGAGATGTTCCAAGCGTGGATTTGAAATTGAACTGTGCGCATCATACTTGTAATCAACCATGAGTGCCAAGGCTTCAAGGTCGTCAAGGCGGTTTAAGCCAGGGCTGGGAGCAGAGCTTTGAGTCTCCAGGAAGCTCTCCCTAAATTTGCGAGCCAGCCGCTCCTGTATTTCAAATTTACCTTCCAAGTTGAGGAAAGGTGAACCGTGACATGCAAGAGCGTATAAGAGCGTCGGGCTGCAATGGCCGGCATTGTAGTCTTCCCAGAAAGCATCTTCAAGCATGATCGGCAAGCAGAGGCCCGCATATTCAAAATAGGCATGCAATGATTCGACAAAAAGTGCCTCGTCCATGTTACAGCTTATCCAAGGTTCCATATTTGAGACTGTCTCGGAGCGAGATTGATTTGACGATTCGGCTAGCAGCAGATCCGAAGGTGGATGATGCGTGCCTCTCATAGTCGGCCGTAATCCGTTCTCCATCGGTGTAGCATCGTCCCCCATGAATATCTGGTCGAGAAACAGCATGCCCTCGGCGCAAAGATCGACTGGAGGAGCGGCGATAGGGGTTTCAGGATTTGGTTCGGTAGTCCACGTTGACGCTGTTCTCCCGTGGAGCGCCAAGTATGAAGCATTTGGCGTCGTGGAAAAGCGGGCGCTTGTTTGCGACTGAAGATCTGCACTTCGGGCATGGTGCGGTGATTCCTCGTGAGACAATGGCGAAAACGTCTGCCTTGCGAGAGTGTTTCGAGTGCCCCCGGAGACCTCAATGTGGCATTCAACTTGATACGAGGTACAGGATGAGCATTTCTCGTAGCCCTCTCGGGCACGGGACGAGCGATCGCATTTCATCTTCCGACGATGACAGAAGTCGCACGATTCGCGCTTTACCCCACGTTTTAAAGGCATATTGACATATGACGCAGCCTTCGCTGGGACTGTGAGCTATTTTGGCCAACTGGTGGTAGATATAGAGTCTGTTGTGATGGGCAGACACGATTCTCCGGCGATTTGACCGATCTTCCGCGGGAATTAATCTAACTAGGCCGATAGGGACTGGTGGACAGGAGACTGTGGGGCGCGACGGCGGTGGGCAGCCAGTGTAATCCATTCACCGCGGCAATTAGACGGAGAAAACAAGAATGTCCGCGGTATCCTTGAGGCGACTCAGAGAAATAGTAAGGTGAACACGCTAACTTTTCCTGAACCGTTGATAAGAGTTAGCTGCTTCACCGATCTGCTTTTCGCGTAATCATGAAACATGTATTGGCGATGCGCCATGACACGCATACTGACAATCTGACCTCTTGTTAAAGATATGTGCAGGTTATCATTTGCTGGCTAGCTTCACATATATATCGTCAGTCTCAATGTATAATGGCGTGATTGTTTCCCGTTGATGCAATCGTATATCCACATTATTGTGTATTTGTCAAACAGGATGGACATTGCTTCAATTCTCAAGAGGACAGAAAATACGTCCACAGATTATGGCAGCGGTCAGCGGAAATGCGCACAGAGACATCAATATGTCTTTCGATATTACCGGATTTCATGCTCAACTGCTCGCGATCTGTTTTAGCAGCCAACAGTTGGGCCGTCCGGTGGCTCCAAATATAAATCATGATGCGGGGAACATTCGTGCGGGGTCTTAACTCCCGCATCTTCTGTACAACCTTCCCCAACATCCTAAACTTTGCTTATGTTGAATTTTGTTGCTGGACTGAGCCATAAAGCAATTTTCACCATGTCTGGCCAAGCTGTACAGGCCCCGATTCTCGACCACTTCGTCATCCTCGTTTCCCATAAAGATCTCCTCGGAATCTCGAAGCACGTTGAGGGCCAATTCATTCTGGCGCCAGGCGGAAACCACGCTGATGGGCTCACGACAAACAAGTTGATTCTCCTCGCGGACGGCTCTTACCTTGAGTTCATTGCCTTTTTCGACCACGTCGATCCCGAGAAACGCCGCAACCATCGCTGGGGAAATGAGACGGAAGGCACCATAATTGACTGGGCCTTCACATTGCCCTCGGAAAGCGACTTCGGTGCCGTCCAACAGCGCTTCAAGACAGCCGACACCGGGGCCTCCTATACAGACCCTATTCCCGGAGGTCGCACGAAGCCAGACGGCACGATCTTGAAATGGGCAGTCTGTACGCCTAAAGATGGTCAAGGAGACGCGGCGGCTCCGAGAGCCATGCCTTTCTGGTGTCTTGACCGAACGCCTCGGGAAAGGCGCGTGCCCTATCAGGTGGACCCGCATCTTACTCAACATCCCAACGGTGTGCAAGGTGTTTCCTCGGTGTCCGTGCAGGTTCCTGGCGGGGCATCGGGGCTAAAGCCGGTATATGATGCGATCTTTGGTGGGGCCTGGAACTACAAAGTCCCTTCCGGCTCGACGACTGGGAAGCATGCAGTTTCTCTCTCTAGTGGGGAGGGCGCTGTTAAGCTGGTATTCAATGGGTCGAAGAGTGGTCAAGTTGAGCTCTTGCCTGGGCTTTACTTTGAGATTGAGAGTTTGTAATATAGTACACGGCGCGCAAGACGTGGGCTAGACGTGGCACGGGTTTTGGAAAGCTCGGAACCGGGTAGACTGAGCGGACAATGGGGATGAAGGAGAAGAATACAATACTATAGAGATCAAACTTCATCTTCTACAAAGTCGCCAGTCTATGATTGCTTCCAGGGGCGTCGAACTGATGTCTTGCTGACAGATACAAAAGGTACAAAAGTCCGTGTTCTGCGTCGGGTATACTGTGGCAATTAGAAGCAGTCGAGGCACGTTTGCTGATAGATATCGAGTCTGAAACAAATGGTTGATGCCGTTGTTCCTAAGGCTCTTTAGCTCCACCGTTTATAGGATCCGTAAATCTGAAGGTACTATGCTATGCCTTCCCCTTTCCGCACCGATTCGTCCATTTCTCTGCCTACTGTCATCCAGTGCCCTTTATATACCATTGTCATTGTTTATTTTTGACGAGATATAATGGTTTCTTTAATCAAAAAGTCCATTAATGGATCTCCATTGCATTCATGTGGTGTAGATTCAAAATATGATGATGAGCGAGGACGCATGATTTCACAATCGTCGAATAAGTAATCCAAGATAAAGTGGCAACTTTGGCCGAGTGCATCAACGCCGCGATGCAGATGCCGTCACGTGCCCACGTGCCGAAGACCCGAAATGCTGAGTCACGGTGCCTGAACCGGCGCACGGAATCCCGTTCCTGCTCCACTTTTCACCTGGTTTCACTCAATTTAGCACTCTACAACAGCTGCCGAGGCGGTGGCCCGCCCTGGCAATGCCGGTTCAGGCCGCTTCTCATGCTAAATTTTATGCGTCGGTGGGGCCTTCTTGTTCTGGCCCTGGGTCAGTTCTCTTTCAAGCTTTGAAATCCACCAGTAAAGATGCTGAAAATCTGAATGTTGGAGGGTCCACACGGTGTTAACAAATTATCACCGTGTGCAATGCCATGGTGCATGTTATGCGCTCCGCGTCGGTGATTTCTTATCCGCGATGTAACTCCATATAAAAGTAGCACTCCCGCCATTTTTCTTGTTTTCAGGGTCGCGTGCACATAGTCTGCTCGTGATAGTGAGATCTTCTCTTATCCTCTGTATCTAATAGACTTTTTTTTTGACTCTCAACGTCTCTTCTACACCGGTGCATGATCAACCATGTCGCATGAACAAGACCAAAGCTCCGGTGCGAGCAGGTCTCGTTCACCCTCATCGTCAAACTCAGACAGCAGCTCTGAAAATCACACTCAAGGTGTTGCAGGATCTATCAAGTCACGTCAAAGAACCACATCCTCTGCCACCGCCACCGCACCTCACCTGGATCGAGTTCACTCCGCCAAACATCTGAACGACCTCAGTGTCTACCACAGTGACAATAGCGTCGACAGCGATGACGGCGATGGGCCCGAAACCGTACTGGAGGTGCGAGGGGGTATTGTGAACGAGCGAGATGTCGACTTGGAGAAAAACCAACAACCGCAAGAAGAACTCAAAAAGTCCAAGTCTGCACGGTCTGCACGGTCTGCACGCTCTCGTCTGGACTCGAAGAAGGTCGACTGGGACGGTCCTGATGACCCCGAGAACCCGAAGAACTGGCCCAACAAAAAGAAGTGGGCAGCGACTGTCACCGTCTCCCTATTCACCTTTATCTCCCCGGTCTCCTCGTCGATGGTTGCACCTGCCCTGTCCTCCATTGCAGCAGATTTGCACATCACGGACGAAGTCCTGTCCCAACTCACACTCTCCATCTTCGTCCTCGCCTACGCCGTGGGTCCCCTCATCCTCGGACCACTCTCTGAAATCTACGGACGAGTCATCGTCCTCCAACTCGCCAACTTATTCTTCCTCGTGTTCAACATCGGATGCGCAGTCTCGCAAACACCGGTGCAGATGATCGTCTGTCGCTTCTTCGCCGGCCTTGGAGGTAGTGCACCACTCGCCGTCGGCGGCGGCGTTCTCTCGGACTGCTTCCGCCCCGAAGAGCGAGGCAAGAGCATCGCAATCTACAGTCTAGCCCCCCTCCTCGGCCCCGCCCTAGGCCCAATCGCAGGCGGCTTCATCGCCGAGAACACAACCTGGCGCTGGGTCTTCTACGCGACCTCCATCGCAGACGGCCTAATCCAATGCATGGGTCTCTTCTTCCTGCGCGAAACATACGGCCCCCGCCTCCTAAAAGACCGCGCCAAGCGCCTTCGCAAAGAAACAGGCGACGATTCGTACCAAACCGAAGCCGAACTCCAGAAGAAGACCCTCGCCCAGGTCCTGCGCGGCGCCCTCATCCGCCCATTCCGCCTCCTCCTCACCCAACCGATCGTCCAATGCCTGGCGTGCTACATGGCCTACATCTACGGAATCATGTACCTGGTGCTATCCACCTTCCCCACCCTTTGGACCAGCCCAGACTACTACAATGAATCAATCGGCATCGGCGGCCTAAACTACATCTCCCTAGGCCTTGGCTTCTGGGCCGGTTCCCAGATCTGCGCCCCGCTCAACGACCGCATCTACCGCCGTCTCAAAGCCCGCAACAATAACACCGGCCGTCCTGAATTCAGAGTCCCCCTCCTGGGCGTCGGCGCAGTCCTCATCCCAGCCGGCCTCTTCATCTACGGCTGGACTGCCCAGACGCATTGTCACTGGATCGCGCCTAATATCGGTGCTTTCCTCTTCGGTACCGGTACGATCGTCTCGTTCCAGTGTATGCAGACGTATATGGTCGATACATATACCCGCTTCGCGGCTAGTGCGTTGGCGGCCGGTTCGTTCTTGCGCTCGTTGGCTGGTTTCGGGTTCCCGCTTTTCGCGCCGTATATGTATCAGTCTCTGCATTACGGATGGGGAAATAGCGTGTTGGCGTTTATTGCGCTTGTTTTCGGCATTCCGGCGCCTATTTTCTTGTGGAAGTTTGGTCAGCTTTTGCGCAAGAAGAGTACTTATGCTGCTGGGTAGATTGGGTTTGGTTTTACATTACTCTGGCGTTGCATTTGCATTTTGCATAGCATTTTTATTTGTACATGACTAATGTTTATATCCTAGTGGTTGAATACCAAAAGTACGTTGCATTCTCCTCTGTTTTGTTTTATGTAGGCTGGTGTAAATAGATATCGCTTATCTACCTAGGTAATCACCATTATTTCACATGTTCGTACTGTCTACAGGCTGAAAGTTCGACAGTCCCCAGAAAATAAAAAATATATTTCCTTCAATTTGTATATACAATCTAAACCAAATTTTTACATCCATAGCAATAACTAAATCGCGAAAAGAGCTTACTCAGTAACGCGAGTCTCGGTATGACCGTGCTCAGTACGGCTGTACTTAACACCGACATTGATACCGCTAGCACGGTCAAAGGGAACGGGGCTCTCGTAGTCATAAGTAGGCTTCTTGCCGGAGTAAGTCCTCTTGACGGTATCCAGGATGCCGTGACCAGCAGAGCAAGAGCCGCTAGTAGCGGGAATGGGCCACTCGGCCTTGAAGGTAGAGTAAGTGCCATCGGACAGAGGACCGGGGTAGGTCTGGTTGATGAAAAGGTTGCTAACGTCGACATCCCAGTTAACGTAGCCAGTCTTCTCGGCAACGAGCTTGAGCAGGTTAGCGCCGCAGTCCCAGCGACCGAGGGAGGGGAGACCCCAGTTCGCGGAGAGGGAAGCGATGATGGAGTAGTGGGTGTAGAAGGTGTCGTCGGTGGTTCCCTTCAGGTGCTCGGGAACGGCGCCGCCGACGAGGAAGCTGTACACGCGGTTGGGGATGGTGTAGTTGCCGGTCTCGTCGAAGGTGACGAGCATCAGGGTGTCCTTGGTGAAGTACTCGTTCTCCAGGAGCGGGGGGATGAAGTCAGCGAGGAAGTTCCCAGCAACTTCGATGTTGCTGTCGTGGGCGTCGTTGGTCATGTTGGGGGTAATGAACATGTGCTGAGGCAGGCGCTCCTTCTTTAGGTCCTCGTAGAAGCCGGTGAAGTTCTTGATTTGGCGCGGGCGCTCGTCGGAGTTGGTGACGGAGTCGAAGAGCACGAGAGGGTTGTGCTTGCGCACGTACTCGTTCGCTCCCGTCTCTGGCCAGAGGAAGCCCTGGTATCCGGCGTAGGGCATGTTCTGCATGTACTCGGACCAGGAGACACCCCGGGTGTCGAAGAGGTCGGCAAGGGTGGAAACATTGGCGGGGATCTGGTGCCAGTTGTCGTTGTCCATGCCAAAGTTGTCACCGGCCGCGGAAGCACAGTAGTTGGGCTCCGAGGGGTGAGTGGTGGCATAGTAGTTGGTCAACAGAATGCCCTCCTTTGCCAGCTTCGCAAAGTTCGCATCGTCGGCAGTAGTCTGGAAGTCCTGGAAGTGGTATTAGCGATGCCCCACCAATTCAATCGCCAATAGAAGACATACTGTGTTCTCGATCCAGACGTTCACGAAGCGGTCAAAGGCCAGACCCTTGACGTGGGAAGTAGGAGACAAGGGCACCGTCGAAGCAGCGGCCTCCTCGACCTGCGCATCAGTGGGGTATTCGACCGTGGTGGTCTCGGCCGCAGCCAGAGCCAAAGCTCCAATGAAGACGGCAAGAGACTTTTTCGTGAACATTGTGACTTTGAAGAGACGACGATGCGGTGCAGAAAAAGGACGATCAGCGGAGGAATGTACACGGTCTTATATCCAGGGCGGGAACCCGCCGCGTCGAAGAATCCTACATGGCGGTCTCGGCCCCCATCGCTTAGAGAGTAGGTACAAGACTATCTAGGCAGGACGCGATGTCGCATTGCATGGCTTCGCACGTTGCTTTTCGGGCTTGGCTGAGTGGTCGATGTTTGGAGATGAGTCCTCCGCAGTTGTTGACGCTAAATAGTAAATGATCGTGGCTGATTGGTGGGTCTCCGCGGTGGGTCTCTTGTACCTGGCACGTTTTGCCCGCAGCGGCCGTGACTGGTGGAGCGTAGATTGCGAGAACCCCAATGGAACATCTTCGGGAGTAGTGGTGTTCAAATGCGGGAAACAAGCCCAACCAAGCTTTCCCAAGACCTGTCATCGCATAACACTTGTCTCGTGGTTGGCTCTTTGGATCGGGTTAACCCCGTAGGGTTCGGTATCGCGTGCCGCTTGCCGAGCTGATGGACAGTCCGTGGCCAGAACCGATTCAGAACAAACGTGGAAGATCGAGTAGCGAATAAAACACGTCGAATCAAGAACATGCTTGGTGTCCTAATTAGCGAGTTTCGATGTCATTATCGAGCTTCAGACCGGATCAATGTCAGACAAAGGATCAGCTTTTCCTCATGGAATATCATTCAACCTTTGTTCAAACCTCTGAACTGACTGGTGGTAAAGGGGACTATATCAATTTTGGGTGCTTGGTATGTGCATTTTGTATCTGCAGGGGAAAGGGCGACATACCTCTCGAAGGTATATGCTTTACTAGTGGAGTGGGTGCGCCCGAGGTTGCTATCTAAGTAGTCATGTTACGGGAGGTAAATGAGTATGCTGGATCGGGGTTGCTGATTAAGAAAATAGATTTTTTTCAGATAGTAAGCATGAATAGGCTCTTGTCGAGACAGATATTGAGAGCGTATATTTTGTATTTTTGCACAATGCAAGTTAGTAGAAGAGCTTTGGCAAATGAAATAGGGCCATGACACCTTGCCTGTGATGATCGCGGAACTTTAACTCTACTCAGAATTTGAGCGTCCCACATCTCCACCAACTTGTCTCATAACAGACTCGCGTGACAAAGTCCTTGACGAGGCCAGTCACGTATCTGATTTTGTGCCTGTCTTCTTTTCGTCTTCGTTTACCGATTACATCCCCAGCAGTTGTTATCTTTCCGCTCATCTTTCCATCTCGTAAGTGAAGTCCTGGACACGATCTCGACGCTCCAAATCATCTACATCACCAGTATCATTGAGCTATCCTCCTAATCTCCGTGGAACATGCCAAGTCACGCTTTCAGACGTCTTCAACCATCTCAGTTGGCCACGATACCCGAAGATGATAATGAACAGGGAACATGGATACATGGGAAGATTCCTCACTATCGAGCCATGCAAGCAGTGGGTTGGCGCATCGTCGACGACAACTATGTGCCCTATCCCACTCACCGGAGCAGTGATATGTGTTGCCCCTGGAGCCCATCGGAGCCAGAGAGACTAACGCCGTGCCAAATCAATGCATGGGCTATTAAGGAGTTTAACAGCAACCTGAAACTCTCCCCGTCTCACTTATCTGACGATTCTCGCGGATCTAGGGGGTCCGATAGCTCTCATGGACCCGGCAGTTCTCAGGAATCAAACGACCGTCAGCAATACTGGCGAGTGAGCCGACACATTGTGGAAACAGTCCCACCGCGAGGCCTTCGCTCTCAATCTCCAAGTGACTCCGATCCTCTATCAAACTCAAATTGTCCTCAGGGGTGTGAGACTATGGCTGAATTTGATTTTTCCCGAGCACCGACGGCTACGCGAGTGTGGGGGCATATCATCGCCTTGCACCCGAGCCCTATACACAAAGCACTGTGGGCAGGGATTCTCAGAGTAGACGGAAAGGGCAAGAACGACGACATCGACTCTCTCATCGAGACTTTCAAGTCTGGTTGCGGCACCCAGGATCATGAATCCTCGCAGAGTAGCACGAAGCACCAATCACGCCAAGGCTTGAGTGAACCCAACAGCGAGCAGCGCCATGAAATCTGCGGACACATCTTGGCACTCATGGATGATCTCGAGTGGCTCACCCGTAACATTTCATACCTCGATCCAGTTTCCCCAATATCAAGAATGACTGTCTTCATCTTTGTAACCCAGCGGATTCCACTTTGGGGAGAGCCCATCGACACCTTCCCGACACCGCAGCAGGTTACCATGTTCGCCGCAAACGGGCCCCGGACTTTGTCCGATGATGTCTGTGATGCGATTTTCCAAAATGTGATGAAGGAGGGAGGTATGGCCACTAAGGGTCATTTGGTCGAGACCTTGAACGTCGTGATGGCGGGGTTTTTTAAGATATGATTTCGTCGTTGGTAACAAGAGGAGCCGGAATGTTGCTCTTCATTGAGTAGACTGAAGAATCGTGGGACCGAGGGACATTATACAGAAAACCATGATGATCCATTTAGCTCTGTCCTGAAGTTTTCAATGAGTCCATACCGAGTTTGAACGCCATTTCCCACGAACATAATGATCTCGTAAGTCCACGGAAAACCCAAGAGCTCTTTTTCGCTCGGCATTTGGCCTGGAACACTAAATACTGAACACCAGCTCCATGGTCATCTCGAGAACATTAAACCAGCTGACGATGTATTGTCCCAGGAGCACAGTTGGCGACGCAACACGTCGCCAACGCCCTTTCAGAATAGGACTCTAGCTCGAAATTAATGATACTTTATAGACACTGGCGCAATAACAATAGCGAAAAGAACCACCAGAGCCACCACGGAGCAAGCAACCCTACGCTTCCGAACACGGCCTTGCCTTTTGAAACAATTCCAGCCATCTTTTCCCTTTTCCTGGGCCTTGCTCAAGTTACCTGCTTCGAGGTCCCTACTATTCCCATCTTCAACAACAGCCTGCTTGTGTGTATCTTGTGCCCTCAGATTAAGCTCGAGTGTACAGTCGCGATCACTAGTCTGAAGCGTGCAGTCCCTATCGCTGACCTGCAAACCACTGTGATCTCGGTGTCTAGGATCTTGCGGTGCGATCTCTTTCAGTGTATCTGTATCGTTTTGAGGCGGGTGTTGGCCGGAGCCGGGGCCGAGCATGTTCGTGGACATCTCGTGGGCGGGGAGTCTGTAGCCGTCCTTGAGAAGAGTCAGCGTACGGACCTATATCTGAAGCAGTGGACAGGCTTACCTGGACCTCGGATCAAAGTCGTGTGTACTCAGGAGGGAAATTAGGGATTGTTTGGTTTTCAGCCTCGTTCCCACGTGGTCGTTTACCAGAATCATTTGGCCCCCGGGGCAAGGGTGTGAAAGAAGGTAAGGATCTACACATGTCGTAAGTAGTGGGCTTATCGTAACCTACATAAATATAGTGCATGATGTTGAGGAATATAGGGGTTGATCAAACGAAAGAGGATGGACGCAGTAATTGGAGGTAAAATTCTGATACTATTTTCTAGTTGTTCTCTGGAGGATATTTATACCCTTCTCTTGAGAACTGTTTTCTAAGGGAAATGCATACAAAACTGTTTCTTCAGACCGCTACTCGAGGGTCCATGGAAGAATCAGGTAGGAACCCGAGGGCAAACGCCGTAGATGGGCAAACTGCATGGATGACGGCCTAGTTCTGAATAGCTTCAGGGGCTCTGGCCGACCAACCAGCAGCCATCAGGGTAGAGAGATGCCGAATTATGTTGGCGCCTTAGGATGAGGGCTCCAATCTTCAACACATGAATGAATGTGTATTTTGGAAATATATATATCGATGGGGTGCGGTCAAATGGCACAACTGGCGGCAAGATATATAACCTGATCTGCCGACCGCTGGAGACTATGAGCTTTGAATACTTCGAGCAATCCCTTTCAGTCCCAAAGTCTACGCTTTCTGGCTGAGCAGTTCAACTCAAGACTAGGTAGATATTGTAGTCTTCCAAGGTTGTTACCTCGTATAATTCCAATAGAACATGTGAAAATGCTATTCTTGCTTCATGATTCTTGCCTCAGTAACTATTACATATCTATCTCGATCCAAAAGAAACAAAAAGAAGAGAAATCAGCACCAACGCCATTGGGCAACGGTGAGAACGCCAAAGGGACGACGTATCCTAGCGGCATAGGGCAAAATAATGAACAGCAGAAGTGAAACCATCTTGGGAATTTGGAGCAAAAAGCCGCGGGACGTGACAAAAGAAAACCGATTTTTAAATTTACTCGGGCTTCTTGCCAACCATCAGGTACATGGGCGTGAACAGGTTCTTCTGAGCTCCCTCAACGAGGCAGTCAGCAGCCAGAGCAAGAGAGTCAGCGGTCTTCTGGGAGCCCTTGGGGAAGAGACCGATGGTCTCACCAGCGCCGACGAAGCGGTGGGCAAGACCACGACCCCACCAGGTCATGCGGGCGATGGTGAAGAAGTCCCAGACGGAACCCATGTGCTTGAAGGAGCCGGCCAGCGGGTAGTACCAGGGGGTGGCGTCGGGGCGGGCAGCCAGATCCTCGTGGTGCTGGAGCTCGAAGCCGGCGTCCTTCATGGCCTTGAGGCCCTCGGAGATGCGGACCATGTTGGAGATACCGTCGCCCTGCTCGATACCGAGACGGATGCGGCGGTGCTCGGGGTCGTCGTTGTTGTACTCGTCGGTCATCAGCCACTCGTAGACACCGAAGGTGCCGCCGGGCTTGAGAACGCGGAAGATCTCAGAGTAGACGCCAACCAGCTCGGGAGCGTGCACGGTGGCCTCGATAGCGTAGACGGCGTCGAAGCTGTTGTCCGGGAACTTCATCTGCATGAAGTCGCCCTTGACGAAGGCCATCTTGTCGGCGAGACCCTGCTTCTGAGCGTAGTGGGTGGCGCGGTCGATCTGGTAGTCGTTGTTGTTGAGACCGGTGACGTGGGCGCCAGTGAACTTGACGATCTCACGGGCAGGTCCGCCGACACCACAGCCGACGTCCAGAACCTTCATGTTCTCGGTGATGCCGGTCTGCATGGCGAGGTAATGCTCGTGGCGGGCGATGGCCTGGTAGAAGGGCTCGCCGTAGGCGAAGCGGCAGAAGTGGAAGGAGGAGCCCCAGCCATACTCGTAGAAGTCGGTGGCCAGGTTGTAGTAGCTGGGGAGAAGTTAGTATTTTGATACAGCTGTTGGCGCAAAGGGGATCACGTACTGTCGGGTCAGGGTAGCGTATTCACTGCGGCGAGCCTGCGCGCAAAACAATGTTAGCAGTGCCACTGGATGGATTTGCGCAGAGCATCATACCTCACGATCGGCATCGGTCTCGTCGGCGTGGCCCTTGTTGTCCCAGTGCTTGAAGTACTCGTCGACAGCGGCCTTCTGGGCCGCAGCGTCCTTGCCACGCATGGCAGTCAGACCACCACGGGCCTTGGCCGACTTTCCGTGCAGAGCCTCGTTGAAGGCAGCATCGCGCGAGATGTCCTCGCGTTCCAGAGCAGTGGGAGCCATTGCGAAGTGTTTGGAGAAAATGTGGGGATTAAAAGGGGGAAGGAGGAGAATTCAACAAGCGGCGAAAAAGAGACACCGGTCCGCGAAAAGGAATGCGAAGAGCAATTGAGGGGACGAAGGTGCGTAGAAAGGGAAATTAAAAGGGAATTGAAGTGAATTGACAGAAGAAAGGGAGGTTGCGAGAGGAGATTAATAGAAGCAACTTTTTCTGCAGGCCAATCACGGAGCCCCTAAACTAGACCGAGTCGAGTCTGGAGCAGCGGAGTCGCTCTCTTCCGTGTTGTGGCGGCTTCGGGCTGTGGCCCCTCCGGTATCTGCCTGTGGTGACCTGATGTTCGCCGGGGTGATCTGGGGCTCGACCAAACACCAGGCATGCTGAAAATGGGTCGTCTCGGATCGAATGATATACCTCCGATAGCCATCAGATCATGATCTGAGCCCTTCCCATTGGCATAGACACCGTGATCCGACGCCGTAGGCCGACACCGCGGTCAGGTCACGTGCATCTTCAGCCACACACCGCCACCGTAGTATCAACTTCTCTGAAAGATCTCGTCTTGCTCTCCGCACACAACATGGCAGCACCACAGATCAAGCACGACCTCAACCGCTCCGGTTGGGAGTCCACGGACTTCCCATCCGTCTGTGAAAACTGTCTTCCGGAAAACCCCTACGTGCAGATGATCAAGGAAGACCACGGCGCAGAATGCAAGATTGTAAGTTTTACTCATCCGCCCCTCCACCTCGACGCAAAGCTAACGAGACCAGTGTACGCGACCCTTTACTATCTTCCGCTGGAAAGCCGACCGCACGTCCCGCCAAAAGCGCACCAACATCTGCCTGACCTGCGCACGCCTGAAAAACTGCTGCCAATGTTGCATGCTGGATCTGTCTTTCGGCTTGCCGATCGTGGTCCGTGATGCCGCTCTGAAGATGGTGGCGCCCGGTCCCGAAAGCTCTATCAACCGCGAATACTATGCGCAGAACCACGAGAAGGAAATCGAGGAGGGACTCGGTGCGATCGAGGAATACGAGAAGACCGACGACAAGGCGCGCGAGCTGCTCCGGCGTTTGGCTAACAGCGAACCCTACTATCGGAAGCCACGACGCATCGAGGGGCCATCGGAGGGAGATGAGGCTGAAGAGTCTGGCTCAAAAGACCAGCCGCGCACACATAGTCGGTATGGAAATGGGCCGGGACCTACGCGCACGAGTGAGGGTAGGCTGGGCAATCGGTTACCCGGACGTGGCGGGCGCGGCGGTGCTCGTGGCGGACGTGCTTTTCCAGGCACTGCCCAACTCCCGCCGTCGGCCGCAGACATCAGGCCTCCTTCCGACCCCAATATTACATCTCTGTTCGTGACCGGCGTGGAGGACGATCTGCCGGAACACGCCCTGAGATCATTCTTCTCGGAGTTTGGCCAGCTTCGCTCGCTCGTCTGCTCGCACCGCTCCCACTGCGCGTTCATCAACTACGTCAATCGCGCCGAAGCAGAGGCTGCTGCAGAGAAGTGTCAAGGCAAGGCTATTATCCAAGGATGTCCGTTGCGCGTTCGCTGGGGCAAGCCTAAGCCTCTCGATAATCTAGACCGCGAGGAGCGCATCAAGAACGCTCGTGAGGGCAGATCCGCCGTCGGCGCCCCGGCCAAGGGCCAGTCTGACAGGAAGGCCATCACGGCCGCTGGTGACGCTACCACTCAGGAGAAGGCCCAGACCTACGCCGTCGCGCCACCACCAGGGTCCGGCAATGTCCAGTACGCCAGTATGAATGGCGACTAAAATGTGTTTGAGTTATGTTAGGGGATGTTGCATGGTTATACACAGCGGGCGTTGGCTTGGTTCATGTTTGTCTTCAGGATTATTCTATGCAGTATCTATCTCAAAAATACCCCGGGGACGCCAAATGTAACAAAAGAGTTGGGTATAGTATAATACACATCCAGCAGCGCTGGCTTCTTGTCTTTCACAGCTGTGCTTGTAGCATGTCGTGGAAGTAGTATGTATGCGAAGGGGATTTTGAATCACGATGAGCAGGCCTTGTGGATCTTGACGTCCTTGTTGCCAACCTTGATCGTATCGTTGTCGCCGCGCTCGATTTCGTCGTGGATATTCAGCTCTGTAGTGGGCGGCCGTTAGCATTCATCATCCAGTCAACGCATTGCCCGTCGACAACATAGACGTATTGCCGGTTTTCCCGACATAGGAACACTACATACCCCACTTGGCATCCTCATTTCCATCCTCGCGGGATCCTTGCACGATGTTGTGGCGCAGAATGCTCGCAACCTCGATGGCCTGGTTGATCTGCATGCCGGTGTCGACACCGACCCGGCGGTTCTGATCGAAGTTCTTGCGGGCCTCTGCACGAGCGGCCATGAGGACACGGGAGTCGTCTAGGAACGTTGTTAGCATTTCGTCCGCGTTCTCGTGCCGGCGTTGACGTATCGGAGCGCAAAGCACAGAGTATGGGCTGTAACGTACTTGCAAATGCCACGCGAGTAGCACGGAGGATCTGACGGTATGCGCTAAGCGCAGGGAGACTGGGGGCAGCCATTGTAGAGATTGCGAGGTCAAGGAGATTCTTGGAGATTGTATTGGTCGGAGGCAAATGTGACCGGCTGAGCCCAGGTAGCAAATGCAAGGTCGGATGTGTCGCTCCAAGTAAACGAGGTACTGAGAGGGTCAAGGAATGGTCAAATAACAAGAATATCCGCACGAAAGCTCAAAAATCAAGATCCGACGACGTCAAAAGTAGTGAAGTAACTCGAATCCCGATCATCCGAGTTGTGATTGGCGGGCGGGCATTCGAGGCAGAAAAAAAAGGTATGCAAAAAAATCCAACGCCGCTCCCACAACGCTTTGTCCGTCCATCACAATCCAACGCAATGGCTTCTGTTCAGGTTGTCAACGTTTCTCTCCCGTCTCTGCCTTCGGGCTGGACTGCCGACAAGGACTTCAAGCCTGTCGGTGGCCTCTCCCCTGCCACTCAGCGCACTATCGAGCCCGTGGGCCCGCACTTCCTTGCCCACGCCCGCCGCGTATGTGACCTCCGTTATCTGCCTGCTGATGCGGGCAGCCTTTTCTTTCATTACTGACCCCCTTATAGAAGCGTCACCACCGCACTTTCTCCGAGGACGAGCGCATCCAGGCTCAGAACACCGTCAAGAAGACCGAGGAGGATGACGAGGATGACTTCTCCGAGAATGAGGACCCCATGATGCTTCAGCGTGAGGCTAAGGACTGGAAGGTCAGTTACATTATCATTTTGCGATATAGGATCTCTCTAACAACCAACAGGGCCAGGACCACTACGCCGTTCTCGGTCTGTCCAAGTACCGCTGGCGCGCAACCCCCGACATGATCAAGCGTGCCCACCGCAAGAAGGTCCTCCGCCACCACCCCGACAAGAAGGCCGCCATGGGCCAGTCCGATGAGGACGACCGTTTCTTCAAGTGTATCCAGAAGGCCACCGAGCTGCTCCTGGACCCCGCTCGCCGCCGCCAATTCGACTCCGTCGACGAGGCCGCCGATGTCGACACCCCCAGCAAGAAGGACATCACCAAGAAGGGCTTCTACAAGGCCTGGGGCCCCGTTTTCGTCGCCGAGGGCCGTTTCTCTAACAAGCAGCCCGTTCCCCAGCTCGGTAACGAGGACAGCACCCAGGAGGAAGTCGAGACCTTCTACAACTTCTGGTACAACTTCGACTCGTGGCGCTCATTCGAGTACCTCGACGAGGATATCCCCGATGACGGTGAGGGCCGTGACCAGAAGCGCCAAACCGAGAAGAAGAACGCCAATGCCCGCCGCAAGCGCAAGGGTGAGGACATTGCCCGCCTGCGTGAGATGGTCGACGAGGTCCTCGCCCAGGATGAGCGTATCAAGAAGTTCCGCCAGCAAGCCCGTGCCGGCAAGGATGCCAAGCGTAAGGCCAAGGAAGACGAGCTCAAGCGCCAGCAGGAGGAGAAGGAGCGCGCCAAGGCTGAAGAGGAGCAGCGCAAGAAGGACGCCGAGGAGTCCGCCAAGGCTGAGCGCGAGAAGAACAAGAAGGCCAAGGAGGCTGCCAAGAACGCCGCTAAGAAGAACAAGCGTGTTCTCAAGGGCTCCGTCAAGGACGTCAACTACTTTGCCGATGGCGAGGCCTCTGCTTCCCAGGTCGACTCTGTGCTCGGTGATGTTGAGCTTATCATGGGCAAGATTGATGTCGATGAACTTGCTGCTCTTGCTGAGAAGCTTACTATTGCTGGCAAGGACGGCGGTGCTGTTAAGGCTGCTTATACTGCTGAGGCCAAGCGTCTTGTTGAGACTGGCAAGATCAAGGATGGTGATGTTAAGGTCTTTGCTTAAATTAGATTCCTGATGACCGGCTTGGCCGGGTGATGACTTGTGTTTATGTTATAGAAGACGAATGCATTATAAAATATCGTCCATATTTCTATCCTGAGCTTGCCGGAGCATACCTTCCCCCTCTATCCTTTCGCTATTTCAACTGGCTTCTTTCGGACTCAATGCAGTCCCTCTTCTTAGAAGTCGGGGTCCAGACCTTGGCAACGGTTTTCGGAACGTAACCGAAGAGTGTAGAGGAAGCCTTACGAAATTATCCATAAGTCGTCGCATTCGCAATCTCAACATGCACCAAAGCCACCAAGGATGAACCACGTATCACGATTCACAAACTAATCTCGCCGAAGACTCCTCACAACCTGGACCCTCGGACCCTAATCTGTAGGGTGCAAAAAGTGGATCCCGGGTGTGGGTCGTAGGGTGCGCGCCGTAGGGTGTAAACCATGACTCCTCATTCAATTTCTATAAAATCAGAGCAGATCCCCTAGATTGCCAGAATAATGTGACCCTGATTGACTGTTGATAACTCAAAATGCCCTCAACTACCCACCTAGATCAATGCCCTACCCTATCGGGTCTGGATTTCCATCTCCGTCCTCTATCAATCGCAGATGTCAAGTCCTGCGTCATTGTCGAGGCCGCATTCCCAGAACATGAGCGATGTTCCGAAGAAAAGGTACATCCATTCGATCCCACTATCACCATCAGAAGTATCACTTAACTGACAAATCCCAGTTCATTTACCGCTTAACCCAAACCCCCACCCTAAGCCTAGGCCTCTTCCTCAGAGAACCCGGCAACGACCGCTTAATCGGCCACATTATCGGCAACAGAACATCCTTCCCCGTCATAACCGATGGGTCAATGCTAATGCCGGAGAACTGGCGCTCTTTACCAGCCGGTAAGCCCTTGAGTTCCGGCGGACAAGTCGTCGGCAATGATCCCAACGGAAAGACCATCGCTGTGCATTCTGTGGTCATGACGCCCGAGTTTCAGCGCGGTGGGATCGGGAGAGCGCTTGTGAAGGATTACGTGAAGTATATTAGGGAGAATGTTGATGGGAACCGGCTGGCGCTTATTGCGCATGATCATTTGGTTGGGTTTTATGAGAGTGCAGGGTTTGAGAATTTGGGAGTGAGCGAGGTGCGGTTTGCGGGGGGTGGGTGGTATGATATGGTATGTCCTTTTCCAACTTTGTGTTGGATACATGGTTGAGTTGTGCTGATGATTTATAGATTTTGCCTGTTGATGCGAGGGTTTGAATGTAAAGCGAGCAACTGGTACCCTTTTCTGCTATAGTTTACACAGATATATAGAAAGCCTCGCTATAGCCTTAATACATTCGCCTGACCCTATTTCCACACTTGATCCTTCAGCTCAGGAAGCCGCTTCCTGCACGGTTCTATTCCATCATCTGGCTCCATAGGCTAAGACTTCATCCACTGTTCGCCCTTTTCCTGGCTTCGTTGAGGTCTTGCGAGCACTGCGAAACAAACATATGCGACCTGGTATCCTCGCTGCGAAGCATTAACGTTATCGTCCCTCCCATGGACCTCATTACACAATCGACAGGAGTTTAATATCCCAAATATTGTGGTCTGCAGCCTCGTAAAACTGGCTACTTCGTGGAGTCAAGCATTTTGAATGGAGTCGCGAGATGTTCGAGATCATCCATTATCATCTGCAGTGTATGTAAAACAGAGACGATAAGGAGGTTAAAGAAGCTGTAATTGACAGAGGGTGCGGTGTTCCTTTATGCTGTGAAGTGGAGCCATGAGGCACTACAGGGGGCTTGAGCCTCATTGAGATCTGCACAATTTAGGCCCCAAGTGTGTTGGGGGTGAAGCAATATCCAACCTGTACTTTGATTGGAGGCAAGATACGCACATGAAATGCGTGGTGTCATGGCGTCAATTTGATAATTTCAAAACTTTTCATCGACTCAATAATTCATCCGTTGTCATGCACCGGTCCACAATGTAACCGTCGAAACGCAGACAACCAGTCCGGGTTATCAGCAATAGTTTGATCCCAACCATCCTCACCATCAAACAGCACCCTCCTCGACTCCTTCTGGAACATCTCATCCGTCGGAATAACCCCAAGCTCCATCTGTCCCCGAGCATACCGACCCAGGTGGCGGGTAAAGACATTCAAAAAGTTATCAAACTCCGACTTCTCTGGATCTGGGAATACAATGTCCTCAGTTCCGGCCTCTTCCCTCTCGGCGGCGAACACCCTTGAAGAAACCTGCGCGTATTGATGACGGACACCCGTGCTGGTGGCAGAGAAAGGAACTATACTCTTGGATTCCCATCCGAGGAGGTATGGCGGGTATGCATTTTTCAAACGCGCTGTGATAGATGGTGGGAATTCGTGTTCTCCCTTCCAATCTTTCATTGTATATCCGCGTTTGAAATGTTTCGCGAGATGATCTGTTCTTTCGTCCCAATTGGTCATGGTATGTGAGCAGAATCCACATCGCGATGTTATATTCTTCGTTTCGATTTTCCAGTCATCGATGAGTGGGATTGTTTGAACGTGGTGGAAGTGGCGGAGATGTTGGACGAGGTGGTCTTTGCGATTAAAGGAGCGGAGTTCTTTTGAGAGTGTTTGGCAAGTATCGTGGTTGTGCTCGGCCAAGTGGGCCTGTGATGGGTCCAGTGCGTTGCAGTATGCGCAGTGTTGTCTTCCCGTGACTGGGGAGTAGACTGATGGGCCGAGGGGTGCGCAGTACCAGGTTTCTAGGTTCAGGTGGAGGGTCATTTCGTGGCGGACCCATTCGTATCGCGTTCTGAAGCGGTCGCAACAGAACGTGCAACAGAAGATGCGAGGCTTGCCGTCATTTACCTTGCTTTTGGTTACGCGAGTTCGTCGTTTTCGGCTATTTCGAGATACCGAGCCACCTGTTGATGACCAAGCCGAGTCGGTGGAGGACGGACTTGATTCGGCGCTGGTGGTGGATGGGGCCCGACGGTGATGCCGAAACGTGTTCGCGAATCCACTATAGTCTTGTGCACTAGCGCTCGAACTTGATGGAATATCACCCATTGCATTCATGATCGCGGTCAGTGATGCTGGCTCATCCTCGGGGGGAGATTCCTGCCATCGCTGCATCGGATCTAGGAAAGATGAGATGGGAGTATACGTCGGAGTCGCCTTCTGCTCTGACCGGGAGATATGATATCGACTCCTCCGACGGGGCAGAGTCCTTCTGCTAGGGGCAGTATGTTGATCTTTGGAAAGAGTCTCTGGGAAACTGGGTACGGTGTCTGTTGTTTGAGCAGGTTCAAACGCTGTCCATGGGCTGATAGTGTCTAAGTTCGGCGTTGAGGCCCACGACGAGACCCTCGATATATTGGCCGGTAAATCATTTTGACTGCTCCACGAACCTTGCACAGATGGAGTGTTCAGGTAGTCTGCGTACGGCTCTGTGGAAGGAAATGAAGCTGAGAAGTCGTTTGTTGGATCAGTTGCAGAGGCTAGCTTCATTGTTGATGTGGAGACATCGTAGGCATCATTCTTAACATCTGAATCCAGACGCCGCTCAGTGAATGCTTGTATGTCAATGTCAATGTCATCTAGTGCGAATGTAACTGTTCAGGTCAGCATATTTCTTGGTCAATCACAACGGGCGCACGGACAGTCATCGTTCACTTCATGAGCACCGTGAATGTCAAAGCACTCTGACCTGTCTGGATGCTCCTTTGTGAACATTATGCGTTGAGTTGGTTGATAAAGCGGGGTTCGTTCGATAGTTTGCGAGTTATGTTTATGAGTCAACATCCACTCCGCGGTCAGAATTCCGCTCTGCCATAACGTAATCCGATAGCGGGAATTTGGGGCGAACAGATCAAACACTTATTTGTCTGATAAGAAATATACTATCATAGATCCCTTGAGGAGTATGTATTGGTACTAATGTATTTTAAAAAAACGCTCGTTAACAGAACTTTGTCAGGATTTTGGTGCGTACTCTATGCATTTATCCAGGCTACCAATTCAACATGGAAGCACCCTTTCTGCTATTTCTGACCGCTTCCTTCCTATTTGAATTCCCAGCTACAGCTCTCTCTTTACCTGTCATATTACTATGCTTTTCTCTCAACCAGCCTGCATCACCTTGGGTATCAAACCTACCCATCTGTCTCGGATATGACCGGATGACAGCCACGTCAAGGAGCTATTCAGCCCTATCTGAGAGCTTTTTCCACCGCCCTGCTTAAACAGCCTAAACGGGTCACCAGGATGACCTTTCCCCGGAGCCAGACGGATGAAACGCTATGCTTGCGCACTCTTATAAGGACGCGTTTATGCAGGCCACAGAGGTGGAATTCAAGAAGCTTGAAGAGATGAAAACATGGTCACCCATTAGGAAGACAGCCCTAGTGGCTGACCATGAGAACCAATGCATGGGCCCTAGCCATAGCCTAGGCCGTAGACCCCAGCGCTGCCCGCCGCACCATGTTCTTCCTTTGAAATGGGTCTTCAAATATAAAACAGATAAAGACAACTTTCTGGCTAAATGAAATCATCTCATTTAACCTCCTAACCAAGAGATATAGAGATTCTATTAGGTTAGTGAAACTTAATAGGGCTCAACCAACCAGAACACCTGCTGTAGCCCATGATACCTATCAGGGTGAGTATAGCCCGCAGGGTTAGCAGGGTCAGCATGGCACACAGGACCAGCAGAACCAGCAGAAACGACAGAGGAAACGAAGCACCTCTCCCTGCCAAACAGGCCTAAAAAATGGCATGCATAGCTTTAGCGAGTGTGCATACATTAATCCAGATATTAGGCCAGACGGCTGGACCCCAGACCAGAGCGTCCTCGACCGTTTTGAGCAAGCCAACCAGCATTAAGGCTTTCATAAAGCCTACCAGAACGCTATAAACAGCACAGCATAATAGCTCAGGTACTAGTGCGATAGCCATGCTAGCAGCCCAGACACCCGCATGCTATGCAGCAAAAGCACAATCTGATCTATGGACATTCGATTACGGCCACAGACGCCCATATATGCAATGACATCACCCAGTTTATCACCTAAAAGCCCTACCAATCAGACATCCTAGCAGGCGACACTAGGACCCTGGTCACTGCTATAGTCCATGTGAAATTTACTGGCTTTACCCACCCACACAAAAGGGTGGATTTCCTACAGAAATGCCTCTATATCACGGGATTCCATATAAACATTATCTCTGCCCAATGAGCCAAAGGTCAGCAGGACCAGCAGGGCCGCGCATCAAAATGTAATACGGTAGAATTCGAAAACAAATTACCCCTCAGATACTCACGGTTTGTTCCTCAGCGCGTACTCGAAACCACGCTAATCTGCATAAATGTAACACGTAAATAATTATTTCTAAGAATAGACTCTTTTTAAATTCCGGAACGATTGCGTTACGCACAATACCGTACTTTACATCAAACTCCTATACTCTCCTAACTCCGGGCCATCCATCTTTCGCAACACCACACAATTCGAGAATTCGAGATCTGCTTGAATCCTGGTACAACATAGCAGCGAGTCTACCCTCGTCCAATATAATCGTCAAACATGGAGTGTAGGCGTCCAAATTCAGAGTTGCCAATAAAACGCGCGCGATCTGACGGTTGTCAAAAGTGACGTATTTTTATATGGCCCTGTTCATTTGGTGCACCTATACGCTATAGCGTATAGGTTCAGACCGCTTTTACTTATTCTGCCTATTTGTTTTCCATATCGGAACTACAGTTCTCACTTATTTCTCACTTTGCTCTCACTTCCACCATGAATGTCTGGGTATCCTCCCCTACCCTTCTTTTCAGACCTATTCAGATTACTCTAATCACCTACGTTAGCACTGATAAATGAGGTATTTATCAGTATCCAGGCCCAAAAAGCTGACGATTCCTTCATGAAAACGTTGACACTTTTTTTGTCTATAAATACAGCTCCAAAACCCAGACTGAATACACAAGAGCTTTCATCTCAATTATTTCCTACTGCCCTTTGTATTCTAAAAGGTCAGACCAGGGAGATTCCTTTTACCCTTCATCCTAAGCTGCCTTTAGGATAGGACGACCCTGGGTGTATACTACTGTTTGTATTACTCATCTACGCAGTCATCTACGTCACCATTTATATCCTTCTACGGGCGAATTGTGTACTCACCCATAGAAGGACAGACTCACAGACCCAGGCCTGCCTAGTACTCTGCTGTACTAGTAGGTCTACGAGGAAGGTGGAGATTTCCAGTGTGCCGTGCCCAGAGTAGCAAACAACCCAACGACCCACGGGAGACCGGAGCATAGCCCACTATTCCTTACGACCACCCACCTATCCCCGACAAAAAGGGTTTACAGAGCAATACAGATCTTCTGATATTGGTTAGCGTTTCGCGTTTAAACTTCTTTCGTTGCCAATCATATATTACCTTAGCGGCAAAGTAATACATCAATATAGCTGAGAAATACGCGGTAGAGATCATCTTAAAATATAGGTCGAAGGATCAAAGTAAAGGCTCGTCCGCCAATACATAGCGCCACTCGCCCGCAACAGGTTTTATATAACATACCACGTATATCACATTTACTGCTAATCAGCGATCCCCTCCCCAGGGGCCAGAACTAAAGTTCGCGCTACCTACCAGCACCAGTCAAGGGGCGTATACGCGATCATAACTCAGAGCCAGCTCTAGCGTGCAGTGGGCACCACTCGCTACAGGTCTAGCTCTGGCTAGCGGGGTTTACTTGATATTGGTTAGGCAGTTAAGTATCGAATTGCCTTCGTCGGCCCAAGCATCTCTTAAACCATTTAACAGCACACACGGAAGACAGCCGGCGTGTTCTAGCGGAAAGGATATTAAAGATCGACCAAAGCCGTTCGCTCAGAGCATCACGTTCGGGCAACATAAACCCAATAGCGAAATGTAAGGACCGGAAAACAAAGACCAGATAGTGCGGGTAGCAAGAAAAACCAACGCTTCCCGCTCCTTCCTTTGACCGTCTCCACCCGGCGTCGCGAGGACATTGCCATCCTGGGTCCGATTCCCTTGTAAGCGCTGCACGCAACAGTTTTGTCTACTTGGCGGGGTAGCAAGGGAATCAGAATATTATAACGCGGGGCCATGGAGCATCCGGCCCAGCCATTATATGGGCTATCATTGCTCATGATTCAACTCAGAGTCTGGCGCTTTTCTGTGAGACTAATTGTGACGTGCTACTCAATGCCTAGAGTGGATGAACAGAAAAGAGGAGTCAGTGCTATGACCACTACGTATGCACGGTAGCGTAGGAGGTTCTGGCTACGACGGATCTAAGGGGAAGCTCTGGCGACAATCTTCGTTGCGGCTGAGCTCGGTCTGCTCTTGGGCCTGATGACGTGCGTACCTTGCAGGGATCTAAGCCCACTCGCTTGCGCATGAACAGGGATCCAGGGCCTTCTGGTAGAGAAGAGGAAGGCAGGCCTTCCACAATGGGATTCTCCGCTCATGCTTTCATTAGACTATTGGATCCTGCGAGGCATTGTAGAAACGTTAGCTTTGTTGGGCACAAACAGACGACTTCTTGGTGATGGGTGAATATGATTTGGAAAAGAAATGCCTCAAGGCTTCGGAAATCACTGCTCGCCTCGCAATAAGCACATGTCTGTTACAGTAGCAAACCTTCTGACTCTAGGTCTCAACAGCTGGATCTAGCGACATCATCAAGCAGCTGGGTTGCACTATACAGTTTCCATTGGGCGATATTTTAGTTCTAAAGTGCAATCTGGTCTAAGAACGGTAGTCTTTTCATTTGGGATGACCCCTTTTCGAAACTCCATTTTCCTTGAGCAACGTGTACATACAGGTAACTGAAGGCCGAAAGGGTTGGTCTGCCGAGCAATGTGATAGAAAAGGCAGGCCCGCGATGAAAACATTACACGTAAGAAATGAATCCTGATATAAGACGACATCCGATGTAAATAGAGAACTATCCCAGAAGCAGAACAGGCAAGATGCTAAGAGAGAAAAGACTACTGCAGACCAAGCTGCGATAAATAGTCCACCCAAGCTTGCATTTATTCCCAGACTTTTCGCAGAATCCCACTGTATATTGAAATGTATGGATGCATAAATGGCGGTGATTGTAGCTGACGCGCACAGCAGAAAGACGGGGGTGATATAGATACCGTCAATATATATGACGTTAGATCTTGACTCTGGTCAGACTTACCGGTGAAAAGATGAGAGTAACAATTTCTGGCCACTCAGAAAATAAGGACGGAGATAGTATAACTCTTCATTAGACAATAAGCCACACGGATGCTGACACAACTGCTAGACAGGTGGCTGCTGTTCCAATTATGTACAGCGGGCAAACCACTGCATTCTATTCCAGATTAAAGTTTGGATGAATGGCATGGCGATGAGTGTTTTCAGGTCGATATTCTCCATTTATTATTTTCTTATTTTCTTCTTGGATTACCTTTATCAGTATTACTATGATATCGTCAGGTGTTCAAACTCTTTGCCTTGTTCCAATACCTCAATAGGCACTGTTCAGCCCCCCGCAGGGCTCTGGGACTAATATCTTGGAGGAATTCAGTCACAATCGTAACAAAGTGAGTTATCTGCGTATTTGCCCTTTTCTTGGCGAAGCTTTCCCAGATGAGTAAGAAAACCTCATTTTCGGAGTTGGCCCAGATGTGTCGTGACTGATGAAGAAAAGTATCGAGTGCGTGCAAAGCATTATTCTCTCCCTTTAACGTATCTCCAGTACGCATTTTCTCACTTTCTTGGATCGTAGCCCAGATGAAAAGTAAAGATTGCAGACATTTGGAGGCTGCTTCTTTCTCACGCAGTGTGTCTCCAGAGACGACCTCTGCTGCCCGTTGATGTTGCAAAAGTTTTATTGCTTCTGCCAATGATGCAAAATTCTGAAGTTGATTGAGGGTCTGGATCTGCTTTGGGACTTTATGGGGCAAGTAGGAAAGATCTAACATCTCGTAAACAAGATTCTCGAATTCTTCCATTAAGTATGCCACGGAAGACGACTGTTCTGGTAGCTCAACCACAGAAAGCCTAACTCTTTAGTCAGGATATGAAGGAAAATATTCTGTTGAAGATTCCAGGTAACTTACAGCGCAAGGACAAGTTGGAGCCTCCAATTCAGACCGAAAGCTTGATAACCTCCTTTGGCCTGTACCATTTGCCGAAGCCCATGTTTGTGCATAATAAACCGTTCATGCGTGCCCAAGTATCTCTGGGTACAATGATTTTCTTAGTCCTGTGGAATTTTCATTCGTGCGTGATCAAGACAAGCAGGATTCGTGGTAACATGAACGTTAACGTCCTTTTGTTGTGACAAACGACATACCTCAAATGTGAGAAGTCGCACGACACCGGCAAACACTTCGTCCTTAGTCGCGGTGACTGTACTACCAAGCCATTTGTTGATTATTTCGATGGCTTCAGTTTTGTATTTCAGAGGCTCTGAATGATTTCCCTCGTCTCTGAATCCGAAAAGGTCCGCAGCTGCATGGGCTAAAATTCCATTGAAAGATGCAGCGTTTGATAGGTCGAGTGGCATCCAAATATCTCTGAACGGAGTGAAGGTCCGTGCCTCGAGCCCTGAATATATAACATGAGCATGCATACTTAGCCCTAGAAAGAAATGAAATTGTAAGTTTATTCGATATTGTTGTGGTAGGATGCTTCGTAATAGAATTTACTCACAATGATAGAAAAACCGGTGATGGTGTGCTAAAATCTGACATGAGCTTGTTTCAGCTCTCTGACCCAAAACGAAGGCAAAGGTGAAACTGATGCCAGCAAAAAGCTGGTCAGGGATCCGAAGCGTTTGTATGCTCTCGATTGAAAGGGAAGAATTCTCATGATAGGGAGAAGGCTCATTCGTTGGCTGGAGCTGGGTGGAGCACTCGGCTTCGTGGTCTCCTCGCGGCTTGCTGGATAGTAACGGTCGCAAAACTGGTTGATTTGTCTTCAGGTCTTCTTGACGACGTCGTTCATTTTTCTTCTGTCTCCAATATGTCTTCATTGCGTGGCTGCGAGCAGCAGGATTTGCAATGCTTTCAACAAACTCGAAGTCAGACTGATCGGGCTCTAGCATCGTTTCAGAGGATACTTGGACACGAGAGACACTTGGTTCAACCGTTTCATCGTCGGTAGGGTTGGAAAGGTTTAGATTACCCTTGTTGTCTGGAGAATTCATCGTTCTCCAGCCGCAGAAGATAGTGGCTGGTCTGGTAGTCGGGGTCGACTTTAATGGTGCGGATATTATTCACTCAACAGAAACAAAATAGGGGTTC
Source organism: Penicillium sp. S103-07 (assembly GCA_037042055.1). Taxonomy (NCBI): domain Eukaryota; kingdom Fungi; phylum Ascomycota; class Eurotiomycetes; order Eurotiales; family Aspergillaceae; genus Penicillium; species Penicillium sp. S103-07. The sequence goes on from JAXQJQ010000035.1 coordinate 41,892, forward strand.
GAAACCTAAACTTTTTGGCCTCTCATTTATCACCGTACAATCGGAAGCCAGGTCATTTCGTTTTGAAAATTAAGCGTATTACGTATACATCATCATGGGTACTTAACCCGCGGCTCTCCGTCACACTGCATAGTTTTTTATGAACACCCATATCAGAAGGACCGCAACTGCCGATCCATAGATCTATGCCACCTATGTATCTCGAAGCTGAAATAGTGTTCGTTCCCCTGTTAATTTGCAAGCGGAATTTTAAGCCATTGATATCCTATCACCGTTTTTGCACAATTTAAGCGGCGTTCCATTCGAAATGCGGGAGTAAAATGGAGTGAATCATCACTTTATCTTACACACTATTCCATTATAGGAAGTACTAACTGACAAATAATTAACTAGATATAAAAATATTATTGGTTGGTAGTATTTCCTAATACCGGGAGTGGGGTTCACCAGCACCATGATAGCCCAGCGACTAGTAGCTCCCCTCGCCGCAAAGACAATCTGATTCATCAATATCATTTACTTCGATAATCACACCGTATCTTTGTCCTAATACAGTTGAGTCGCCCTCGGCATTTCTCTGACCTGGTGAAACAGGTTTCTCAAAGTTAGTGAATGATATGGTTGTGTCTTCTGTTAGTTAGCAAAGAGGATATGAAAACCAGTCCACGGCGTATGATCTCCAGTTGCTTCCAAGTTCAAACTGGGTTTATGCTTCAGACCCAGTTCATAAGCAGCTCTGCCAAAAAGGAAAGTGGAACCCGGAGACAAAAGTATGAGTTCGTAACAATCTAATATCATCGAATACAAAGATTATCGCACAGATGTCCTAGTTTCAACAGGAATCGGACTAGCCTGGTCAGACCAGTTCTGTTGGGGAGAGCCAACCAAATCGATATCGCTCCACACCATCGAACAGTTGGTGGTGAAGATATGCCACTATGCCCAGCTAGTAGAGGCTCAGCAAGTGGGGCAACTCGAGGCAAACTCATATCCACGGACGATGCTTCTTTGGACCCAGATGTCATTAAGGAAAATGCACAATAAGATTGTGATGGACAAACTTACTTAGCGGGACGAAATGCTGCGTTATGGGATTAAGCTCACTTGAACTGTGATACGACTTGAAATAGCTAGCAGAGAATTACAACCTAAGGTGTATAAATTACTATATTAGGCACTCAAGGGGAATTTTGACCCTAGGTCACTTTCGTCCGCCGTAAACCTTACGATCATGATGTCGCCCGCAAGTTCGTATCTTTGGGCTAGGTAGGCTATTCTCATTCTAGAGTATTGAAGCGATTCAACGGTCTGACAGGGGTCCAGGGAGAGCCAACGACCGCCAAGGAAAGAGGACGAAGAGAATAATGCACGAGCACGTAGCTTTGCACGCGAAGCAACAATCGAGTACAGAGAAGTTTATCGTCCACCATGTTCACAAGTCTAGCTCGGGCATCGGCGTTGCGTTGGGCACAAGCCAATACTAAACAATCCCGGAAGGACGGCTTGCAATAGTCGACCATTCACTAGTCTACCCGCCAATTAGATCATACCCTTGAAACACAGCACACGACGATGCTTTTGATTGATTGAGCCTGGAGAAATCATCAATCCTAGCCCAGCCCTGCACGGGACGCGCCCGAACTCATAGTTATCTTCATGGAATTGCCGAAATTTATTGCCAGCTGTGCGTATGCGTCGTTGAGTATGAAGCAGTCCCCCATTTCTTGTTTCGCCACATACAGTGGAACGAGGAGCCTCGTGCACTGGTAGAAGGAGTGGGTTCCCGATATGGAAATTTGTCGCAGACTTCAGGAGGCAAACCAGAAAGTGTAGATGGGTCAAATGAACCTATAAGGGACCATGTAAGACCGATGAAGTATTCTATTTCAAAATACTATCCAGTTGTTAACTTACCTTTTAGCTTTGAGAGTACACACTTTCCCCACTGACCTTCAGAAGAGACCAAATTGCCGTTCCTTGAATGGTCTGGGCTGACTTAAAGCGCTTCTTGTAGTATGTGTTCTGTATATTAGTTATATTGCAATAGAGTTCTGTGGGTCACGACCCAATATTATGGATACAGGTCTGAGTCTCATTCCCGGGTAACCATTTCAAACAGCCAGGACACATTATCCCGTGATAGCTTGACTCGATGCGTGCGCCAGCGTAGGGGCGACACTGAGGCTGCGGCGGATTTGCTCCGGCTGGCTGGAAAGGCTCCCGTGGACGTTATTGCGGAGCTTGTTGAAGATGGGGAGATTGTTGAGGGGGCACTGGAGATTTATGGGAATAATGGAATAATGCGTCGGGATGGATGTTTGGGACTTGGGAAGAGGTGGGGGATCAAGATTTGCACATTTGAGGATCTGGTAATATATTTGGAAACGACGGAGGGAATTATAAATCAGAGACAATAGACTTCTCTGTATCAAATGAACATCGTTTATTAGTTATGGAGAAAGCCGATTACGGAAAAAAATACATATTTCGCATCAAAAGCAAGAGACTCAGATACAATCAGTTCTTACGGAATGGAAAGCTATTGGCCTTATCGCAACTTGAACCCCTACTCTGCGAGATAGAAGCAGTCTCCTGAGATATCCACCATATGCCTGTTGAATTCTCTTTATATTGTGGTGACATTTCTTGCGTCGACTGGGTCACATGTTAACAACCTTGTTCCTTGTCCAGATTATAATCTAAGCGAAAGGTATATCTAGACATTCACACCTGTGTTCGGGTTGAGTTTATTCTTTTCTTTATCTCATTGAAAGTTCTATTCTATGTATGGTATTAAACCAGGTTTCGAGAATAGACTTGGTATTCTACAGAACGTTCATGAGGTCTGAGTGATGTTCTTGACGCGAAATTGCCTTGCACAAAAGCTTGTGGTGGTATTAAGACCGCCCATCCTTCAGAGATGGTTGTCAAAATATAAACCTCTCAAGGGGTTTCTACAAGGTTATAAAATACCAGTAATGTGACTTTGCGATGATCGAACAAAACACGCTCTCTAAGATTTATCGCCATGTTTGTCCAATCTTTAGTTCTCGGAGTTGCTGTTTGAGATCTTGCTCCTGTTTCTTCAAATTCTCTTTGTATTCCTCAAATCCGCCTATTCCGTCTAAACCACCTCGCTGTGTCGGCGTCTCACATGTCCCATTACTCCCTGCTACGTCTTTCGGAGGGGTTACATGAGATTGAGAACACCATTCTCCGATCAAATGAGACTTCCGTCCAGGAGCTGTTTCAAAAGCTTTAAAATCTCATAAGCAAAACTAGAGGGCCGAAACGTTTTCACAAACCTTCGGACATTATGAATTTGCGGAGAAGTAGCTCCAAAGCCTCGTGGTGAGAATAGAAAGTTTTCCGACCTCGTGATATAGATTGAAAAGGACAAAAATCAAGGATGTGTCTTGGTCTGGAGTGGTGACATGGATTTTATTAGAAAATGTTAAGCCCCTGCCTGTCTCTCGTGAGTAATCCCCCCCGGGACCCTTTCTGTTCTTTTCATATTGGATGAAAACCGCTTCCCAAAAGCAGTTGGAGTATTCGACCAATCAGAATGTGCGACCCAAAATTTCCCCCGGTTGGAACTTGAAATCCAAGATCCAAGTCACAAAGCAGAGTATTGAAATTGCCAAATGAGGTGATAGGTTAGTTTTCCTCCCAAAATCACTCAAATCTAGCCACCGGGCCTGCCAGCCCACAAATAGCTTTTTGAGAAGGCCATTAGAGAGGCGACTGACCAACTCAATTTTGGCAACTGATTCGGAAGATGTATTGTGAAAAAACGTACACCACCGTTTGCACCTGCCTATCGCATTTCGGTGATTTTAGTTACTTATATCGATTTCTTCGCGGGTCAAGTTGTACTGTTTTACTAGGCGTCTGCAGGAGGTCCATGAGCTGGCGTACAGATTGAAACAAATACCTTGACGATCTGACCTAATGTGGAAGAGAAGATACCCAGGCATGCTGGCTGCAAGGTATGTCGAGCCTTGTACTATTCGGAAGACATGTAGCTTTTTCGTTCGGAGTTGCCTATTGAGATGATCCCAGATATCACAACCGATGTCTACAGTGCAATTAAAGTGAACGTTTGGGTCTCTTCATTATCCAGACTACCAAGACCGACGGAGTTGGAAGAAGGTGACTGGATCTTCAATTTCCACACGAGTTTCGTTTTTGACAATAAAACTTAATACATTGCGACTTTCTCAAAGGGCCCGTGATATGCCTTTTCTCGCAATGAGTAGTTCTCTTCCTACAACACTGTTGATTCGGCTACCGTATTGGTTGAGTACCCTTCTGAAATATGCCATTATTCTCTTTCTGGCCTTTGTGGAAGGCAAATCGGGGATAGGTCATGTGCATTTATAAAACGCCAAAACTCCTTAATTCCAATTTGAGCCCTTTTTAGTTAAGTAACCCAGAAATTCGAGGAATAATTATTATTCAAAGATAGACATGAGCATTAAGTATATCTGCGCTGGTGAAATGATACGACGTCTTTCTAAACCCACTATGTCAAGTGCCTCAAGAAGTTCAATGAGTGATATAAAACTACAGAATTGTCCGAGTTCGGAGGCACCTCTACGTTAAAAGTCTTTCGAATGTCAGAATTACGAGTTGGATACAATATAAGCGATTAGGCCTTCGTGAGCATCATTGTCATGAATGGCAGAGAGGGAAATCTCTACCACGAACCTACACGAAATGAGCCTTCCGCTATCAATTGACTATATTTTACCCTTAATTTACACTCTCGTCTACACAGTGCTTGATCTATCAGTTTTGTTTCAATAAATATCTTTAACGGAAATCAGTGAAGTGGTCAGATTATCATTGGAAAATTATTTACTCGTAGGCTGAACCACGAAGCCATTGTTGTTGCATTTGTATCTATCCCAATAATGGCTTCTGCCCTGGATAATTTCTGTCCTCCGTCCTGTCCCCACTTGAAAGCAGCAGAATTTAATGATGTCATTAAGAACAAAGCTCTACGGACACGTCAATTTTGATTGTTATAAAAAGTTTGGATTATACCTTTGAAGAGGCTCCCTTCCTCCACACATTTGCATCAAGATGGAATTAGCCAAAACATTTCGGGATCTTACATCACATCCAAAGGCCTGTATACGTATTTGTGCAGAATTCACAATGAGCAATCAACAGCAAGTACTCTCCGCCTTACCGACTGTCTCCATGTATATCCAAGCAGTGTTACTTTGGGCCATATGTGGTTTAAAGGTGAACTAACCTGGCTCTTCCTGGAGTAAAATGACGCTTCCATCGTAGGCTCGAATCAAAGTAAGCAAATTGTGTAGTTCTTTGGTTTCAGGCCGACATGCTATAGTCTTCCACTGAATTACGTATAAGTAACGTATAGCAACCATACTATCCGTAGCGATTCTTAATACGTATTATTAGATCTTGGCGCTACGATTTGAGAAACAAGCAAATAGCGAAGGAAGTAGCACCAGCTCCCGGAAGCCCTGTAGCATAGGACTTGTACACTAACTTTGACTTAACCCCATCTTTTTCGCGGCTCCGAGAAGGCGGTCTTTCGCCACTGAAACCATACACCAATCAAGCTGCTAAGTGTACCGGCCATGCCCACAACTCCGTCATTCAGGTTGGCAAATCCGAGCGCAGAGATGGGTATTGTCAAATCGCACAGGGTCGCGATTAGTTGAGCAGAGGTGGTAAATCGCTCCCTTGAAAGCGAAATAGTCAGCAAGATGGCTCGAGTATATAATTAGGCGGGGGAAGAACAGACCTGTGGACCTTTTTGGCCTCGATGGCTCCCTCACCCTCTTTACGGTCAATGGTCTTCTCCTTCTGCTGCAGTTTCCATAGTGAATAGATACCAGCCACGGCATTGCAAGTTAGCCCAGACATCCAAGAACGGTAGGCTAGCATCTGCAGTCTCTTAGTGACGGCTAGCTTCCGCACCCCGATAACATCAAGGACAGTCATGGTGTCGAGGGCAAGGTAAACGCCATAGCCGAGATGGTGGGCGACGGTCAGGTATCGGAGCACAGGATCCACAGGACTCTTTCTACTCAAGACAGTGGAAGCAGTGTTGAGCTTTTCGATGAAATTGCCGATGCGAAGGACCTTGCGTGTTATTTCAAACTGCTTCTTTATCGTATGGAATGGTTCGATGGCGGATTGCGGGCGATTGGCATGATCGAGGTACCAACCGTAAAAGCGCGAGAAGTACTGCACAGTACGTAATATCTTGTCACGACCCGCTGAAAATTGCCAGAATCTGTTAATTCCATAGATCTTTCACAATATCGGGTATGCTGTAAGATCATCCCGACTGGACCGATGATGACAGAGGTGGCAATGACACAGCTATAACTTCTTCCATATAACGCAACGCAACAAAAGTAAGGTCCACATACCTGTTGTCGCAATAAAACGCAAGAAGTGCGCCAAAGAAGAGTGGCTGAGCGGCGCGGCTGTAGCCATTTTTCTTCCCAGACGATTGCTTACCAACAGCCCTGTCATCTGGAGTTAGCAGTTTGGACGTCAAGTGTATTGCTTGAGGAGGGGATTCAAATACGCCCGAAAACAAGTGACCTTGATGGTAGACTGTCGATTGCTACGAGGAGGAAAACTAGGATTTATAAAACTGTAAAGTACAAGTGAGGAGGACAGGACTAACGCGGATCGGTGATTGCTCGGCGACTAAAGTCCGATTTCTCTGTCAGCCGCAAATCCTGGCCGAGGTCTTGCCTCCTGCCTGGCCGCTAGTATTGTCGTAATTTTAGGGTTACCTCCTCAAGCTGATTAAGTTCAATCCTGCTGGTGTAGATCTGTCGCAGACTTTGGTCTAGCTGATCAAGTAGAAACGAATCGAACCGAATGCGAATAAATTACCTGAAGTTTTTAATGCGGTTATACCGTTAGCCCTAAGAAGTTATCCTTTCGGAGTCGCCTGTCTTTCATAATTTATATGGATTTGACGGCCATAGCGCCATGTGGAACTCAATGCACGTTAAACCTGCCGCTCACTTTGAAGACAGTGTCTGCAGAAAGGCACATAAAGCGTGCGACCGGTGCCGTGCGAACAAATCCAAGGTGTTTATAAAACGTCGCGGTAAGCAAAGTAATTATCGCAATTGCTGGATGTACTAACCTCCGGGAAGTGTGATGGAGCTATGCCTTGCTCACGATGCCGAGCAAAGAACACAACGTGCGTCACCCGACAGCGAAATAAAGCCCATAACAACGTGTACAGCAGAGAGTACGTTAGCACTTTTGTCAGAAGCCTGCATGTAACCACATCGCTGACAGTCATATGGCCAGCAGATATGTTGATATTCTCGAGCAGCAGCAGGTCTGGTTGACAGATGCCCTCCTGAAGCTCTATCGAGTGATCATCAGCGGTGACCAGTGGCCAAGTGATCAGTTAATGCTCAGGCCTAACGTTCAGCCTTTAATAGACGATCTGCTCGCCAGATTAGACGTCCTCACACAAATTGCGAAAGGCTGTACCGAGCAATATAGCAATATCGATGGGAAGGAGCCGCTGGAACTTCCCCATGCCATTTCAAAATGCACTCAGTCCACTGTCATGTCCTTGTCTTTCTTATGCAGCCCCTCCAATAACCGCGAAAGCAATCATGCAACGCCATCTTCAAGCTCCACAACCCCTTTGGATCCTTTTGGGGGTGGTTTTTGGGAGACTTACGGTCCTCTCGATGCCAGTCAGGTAGCAGAGGCATTCATCAATCCCTTAGCGCTCCACACGTTCTAGAATCAGCACGGCTGGAATTTTGCTCAACTCAATGAGGGCAGCATGGCGACTCGTAACAAGTATACCTTCTCTGTAGACATGGATATGCTAATGCTTACCTTGAATGCCCATGTTTTTACGAACTGCGTGTCACTGGCGTTGGACCTTGGCTCCAAAAAAAATGGAGATGCTGATTTGACGTCTGTCAATTTGGACGCTCAAATCTGAAAGAAATCGATCCGTATAACTCTCTTTCCAATTTATTTGAACGCCAGCCGCAATTACAGAACATGGCAATGGAGGCACAGTGAAGCATATAAAATACCGTCTAGATCAGGGGACACCTACCATAAGCAAAAATCGAAGATGAAGTAAGATGTACGTCACCCGCATATGGCGGAGAATATTCAGGTTCACATGAGGGTCACCTGTGATTTGTAGATATGTGTCGATCAAAGAAGATCATGGTTTGGTAACAATACCAAACGATATTCAATAGGCCGCTATTGATAGATCGTTGGGTGGTTGGGACACAAGAATTCCGACAGGTAAGAGTAGGCAGCCAATGAACATTTGAGGTTCTAGCCGCTGATATCCAAAGTCCACTTACTAATAGTGACAGAACTTCATCTGCCCTAAAACATTATTCACTTCCAATTGAACATTTTTCAATTTAACCAACCCATGGAATTCAAGCCTGGAGATGCATCTGAGCATGTCCGCTCTTGGCGTTGAATCTCTCTCGAGCAATCTCTTCAGAAAGGCACCACCAAGATTGAAGAAGTTAAGACCACCACGATCTTATCCCTAGTCTTTATATGAGCTCGAAAAACCGCTGGACTTCACCTGCTCACAGATGAATACTCGGCTAACGTGTCAAAAAACGATGGAGTTGAACAGCCATCCTCGCTGTATGGATAAGCTATGTGGGTCCGTTATATCGTATAACCCCGGCTCATCGTACGTATATATCTCATGTGGCTCCGGGACAGCAGATTCGTATATCCCTAGGAAAAACCAGGAAAAATCTGTTCTGAAATAAAATGGGGCAGCAAGTCGATAAGGAGTAGATCATCGCTAAGATGCCTCACTTCGTCCGGCTGATGAGTCATCGAAGGGCTCGAGACCTTCCCCCGCATGCCGATAGGTCAAAGCAGATCGGGTGGAATTTTCGGCATTAACCAGAGAATCCGTGGCACAATTAAAAGTTCGTCAATAGCTGTAGTCTCTTTTTCATGATGTTGTTTGATACGAAAAGCAATCTCCGCACTCCGCATGAGGGGGAGGAGCGGCGCTGTGGCTGTTTAGTGCAGCTTGAGTTAAATGATTTAACTTGTTCCGGTAATGCTATTTCGCCTGGTCGAATGCCGACCCACCGCGTAACACTTTAGCCTTATGGACAAAGAAAATACCGCCTTGAGGTCCTGCAGTTAACACTTTTGTCTTCATCTCCAACCCTTGTCAAGTTGGATGTTTCTGTCCTTGCTTAAGCAGCGGATACGTTCTTTGCACACCTAACATTGGCAGGTCTCCACTATGTCCAGCGCATTCAATTTCGTCTTCCCTTAATAAAGGAGCGCCGCGACGAATGAGAAGTCGGGAGTTAGCTACATTGCCCTGCTATGTGGGCTCAAAATACGCAAGCGACGGTAGGCCCCCTGGAAGGCAACTTCTAATTCTTCATTGTTCAGTGCTGATAGCTTTGGGGTTGTCATATCTCAGAGACCTGCAATCTGTGCTTCGAGAAATTGAGTTCCGTATCGATCTTTCGGCAATTGCCATGCAATGTCTTCTTCCACCAGCCCTGTATTTATAAATGGATGTGCAAGCGAGATGCAAGCTGTCCGCTATGTCGACAAACCTTTTATGATTTACGCTCGAGAGTTTCCGTTCCCACGCCCACGACCGGCCCCAGTTCTGATGGCGAATACGCGACTCACGTGTCGCGAGCTGCCTTCGTTCACCGGTAGAAAGGGTTAGTTCACCTTATCTCGTGTTCTATTAAATACACGGGCTTGATCGGCACCATTTGTTGCATGTTTGGGAACTTGAGAGATCTGTAATTTGTTTTCGAAGAGCACGACAATCAATGCCTAGATGGAAAGAAAATATGCCCTCTGCCTCGACTCGGAGCCTGGGTCAATTCATGGCAAGGAATGCTCTTTCCCTAAAGGATTATAGGGAAACCCTTTCGGAAGTTGCTCTAATAAGGAAACTTCCAACCGAATTGATCCCAAATCAATGTATTCATACACCACTTTTCAGAATGGGGATATGCAACACCGCGATATTATTGAAAGATCGTCCTCATTTTCAGTAACTTGTCTTCTAATATTAGTGCTGGAAAGAGGTCCATAAAATCAGCTAAACCCGACCACTGGTGTACAGATACGTCAACATTTCGCAGAGTCAAAAGGACCATATCGGCCAGTTTTACATCTATTATCCTAGCCTAGTCTCAATTTAGCAGAAGTGGCATATTGTTAGCAGCATTCGAATCGGTAAGATCTTGTGGGAGGTAAATGGTCAGTCACCGAGTAGTTACTTTCTCTTCTATCTTGACTAGTGTCCGTCTTGTTATACCAAGGAAATTTATGCCCCTCATGTGTATCTTACACAAAGTACACAGGGGTCTCGTAAAACCGAAGCCTCCCTTCTGGTTTACTTAACTTTCAAGACACTAATAATGTGGGGAATCACACATGCTTCCAAGTGCGGTGAGAAAATTGTAGCAAATCGATACAAAAGGTACTAGTGTCTAACCAGTGATGTTTGCTTTTCGTAGGTAGGCTGGGTGGCAAGTCTTATTTCGAGTTTCGGCGGCCGGGCTTTCTCCGAGAGATACCCTAATCCGATCTTCACGAGTGACTCGGTTCGATCTCGGGTTTCTGCAGTCGCCGGCGCCACCACTCCAGGGGAAATATTGCCATATGGCTCTTTTTAACTTGATTGAATTTATGTGGCCTAATTTCAAGGAGCATGGTTACAGCCGAGACCATCTTGGCATGCGGGGTTTGAACCGTAGGACGATGGGAATCTGGTCTGCTTCAAAGATGGCCTGTTATAGAACTATAATACTTTTTGTTGAAACACCTTCGACTCTGTCAATTTCGTATTTTTATGTTTGCGATATCAGCTTCTTTACTCTGTTGGCGAAATGCTCGGCAGATCAGAGATCCATTCCGTATACTTAACCTGCTGAAATTACAACGTAATCTTCACGAGAGTGCTCTATGATTTCAATGTAAAGTTAGAGAGAAGCTGTTAACATGTTAGTGTAACACATTTCACCGATTTCATGGCTTTGACGGTAATTCCATACATAATTATCGCGCACCACTCACACTGGCCATCAAGCATCGACATGAAGCAGTAGAGCTTTTATTGTCCTTGAAAGCAATTCAGGTCTACAGGTGTGTTTCTCCGGGTCGAAGTGCTCTGCATTTGACTGTCGGTTATGGGCATGTCTCCATAATCCAGCATCTGCTCAAGCGGCCTGACATTGGACCTAATAATCAGCAAACCCACTGGACAATAGCTCCTATCTTCATTCCGGTTCGCCGGGTGTTCTCGGTGATTCTGGTCCTTCTTCTCTGCAGCGCGCGATTTGATATAACTTAAAAGATTTGTTCAGGCAAACTCGTCTTCTTCTGGTAATGTAACTCCAGAATTGCGTGGCAGTTGAGATGCTTGTTCGCGATTCAAGAGTTCATGTCAAGTGCGGAAATTCCCAGCGAAGGGCGTCACTCAGTAGAGCTGTTCATACCAAACGAGTCCACTAATTACCAGAAAGTTGTTACAAAGCAGTCGGAAATGGACGAAAGCAATACTGCTGGGTACCAGGTGCATCGGCATGGTAACATTTGGCGATGGAAATACCTTGTTCACCATCCCATTGCGAATTGGGCACGCCATGAGACTACATGCAAATAAACATACTTGAAGAGTCTGGGCTGATAGCGATGTTTTTGTTAAACATGTCAAGATTCCAATAAGCCTCACTAAAATGCTCCCATTTCATGACCGCAGATAAAAAAGGACATATCGAACCGCTCAAAGGTGCAAGCTACTCTTAGACTTAGCGCCTATCAATTGGCCAATACGGGGGTCGACTTTGCTGAACATCGCCATGACAGCTTCCTTCAGCTGTGCAGGCACGTCCTCCAAAGTCTCCGACACATTAGCCACCCACTGCCTTTTCTCGGTCTCATCAAACACCTTGTTCCATAGCTGTCGTGGTTGGACGTAATCTTCATCACCAACCACAATCTCATTCTGGCCGAGGATAGCGTTATGTTGGATGCGCTCGGTGTGTCGCACGTCGGAAACCACAGTGCTGGGCACGCCTGGGCTCAACGTACTGCGCACATAGTTGGGATCGCCGCCATAGTTTCGGGTCACCGTACCCATACCATCGCGCTCAAATGGCGCGTAAACAGGGCAGATTGCACGGTTTGGAGGGAGTTGCGTGTAGTTCACTCCCAGACGGTATCGCTGAGCGTCAGGATAGGCAAACATGCGTGCCTGCAACACTGTACATCCAAGCGTGTTTAGTATTATGTTGTCAAATTTGAACAAGTCCAGTATACTTACTAGGATCAGGTGTCATGGCAATCCCGGGGACCATGTTGGAAGGCGAGAACGCCGCTTGTTCGATCTCGGCAAAGTAATTCTCCGGCTGGGTTTCTCGTCAGCACAAGCTCCTTGTTTCTCATAGAATACAGGCCTACATTCTTGTTTAGAGTCATCTGGCCAACTTCAATCAAGGGGAAGTCCTTGTGGGGCCAGACTTTGGTGATATCGAACAGAGCGCGGCCGTAGGTCTCCGCCTGCTCGGGCTCCATCGCCTGTATGTACAGTTTCCAGGCTGGAAACTGTCCACGAGAGATGGCATCCCACAGGTCCTGGGTATGGAAGTCTGGATTTGCCCCCGCCATACGAGTGGCTTGTTGTCCGGAGAAATGGGTGATGGTCTGAGTCGGCCGGAAATGAAATTTGCAGTAGCGGAACTTGCCATCCGCTGCCACCATTTTGAAGGTATGCACACCAAAACCGGTCACTTTCCGGATCGAATCAGGGATACCGCGGGAGCCAAATAGGTGCATCAACGCGTGGACACTCTCCGGCTGGTTGACATGGAAGTCCCAGAACTGAAGGGTTAGCTTAACCAAAAAGTAGAGGTATCACTAACACTCACCATAGTCCAATCCGGCCGGTTAGTGGCGGGATGCCTTTTGTGACTCCTGTTAAGGGAAGGAAACCTAATCGGATCGCGCACAAAGAACACCGGCTTGGAATGAATTAGAAATAAGGGTGGAAGAGGCCTAAGGAACGAAGACTCACAACGTGGTTTCCTACAATGTCGTGATTGCCTTCCTCCGTGAAGAACTTGACAGAGAAGCCTCGCACATCCCGGACAGTGTCTGCACTGCCCTTTTCCCCGCCAGTGGTGCTAAGACGGAAAAGCACCGGGGTTTTCTTGCCCATTCCATTGAGGAACTTGGCCGACGTGAAGGAAGATATATCATTAGTGACCTCAAACTCGCCCCAAGCGCCTGCAGCTTTGGCGTGAACCACCCTACACAGCGTTAGCTTTAGCTTAAGTTTCATCACGCTGGTCGACCCACCTTTCAGGAATACGCTCACGGTTGAAGTGCGAAAGCGTCTCAATAAGGAGCGTATCACCTAAGGTTGTGATGCCTCCACCGCCCAAAGTAGGCAAGGTAGTGCTGACGGATGGGTCTGCAATTGGCTGGCCTTGCGGAATATCAGCGGGAGCATATTGTCTTAGAAACACATGTGACGTACCTTCTGCCAGAGTGAAAGTAGGGTTCGGCATGGCGACTCTTGTTATGGATTACCAAATACACCTGGCGTGGATGCGCTTTCTTCGGAGGGCGGCGGGCTACCCTTTATTAGATCAAATACCAACACCGCATGACGACCAGCTCGCTGACAAAAGGCCTTGGTCATTATTTGGAGGCACTAGGGTATACTACTATGTGAGGGGTAGAACATATGGAATGTAGTATGGCGAAAAATCTCCAATTAGATGCGGACAGCCTGCGGGCAAATAGAAACCGACCCAATGCAAAGCCGATGAAACCTTAAGTGCGGGCCGAGATCCACGGGCCGAGTGAGCCGATTTACCACCGAGTTTTTGCCGGAGTCGGCATCATACCCCAACGGCCCACGTGGAAGTAACTGAAGCAGCATTACTTACATTATTGTGCGGGGAACCCTTTCCCCTCATGAGGGGTCAAACACATTCGGTACATGCGCAATGACAATTGGTTGGAGAAGCCACCACATAACCATATTGGGTAGTACTAACATTGTTAGGGCTTGATCTCACTAAGTCTTCGCTCGGCATTCGGCAAGTATGAAGATATAACAGTATAAAGCTGGCCGGTTTGCCTCGCTAATAGCTAGTCTGCACTTCAAGTCTGCGCCTGATAAACGTTGAACACCACTTAACTTCAATTGCTTCCTTGACTTCACGACAGACCGCAATTATGGCAACCGTTTCCAACGGCTCCGAATACGACTTCATCGTCGTCGGTGGTGGCACGGCTGGCAATGCCGTTGCTGGTCGCCTGGCTGAAAACCCCGACGTCCGCATTCTGGTTGTTGAAGCCGGCATTCCCAATCCAGACCAAATCGAACAGATCACTACGCCGTCAAAGGCATTCACCCTTCGTGGAAGCAAGTATGACTGGGCCTACAAGACAACGATGATTAAACGCGACGACTACGAGCGCATTGAAAAGCCCAACACCCGCGGAAAGGCACTTGGTGGAAGTACGTGTGCCAATTACTTCACCTGGATCCCGGGTTCAAAACCCACTTTTGATGACTGGGAACACTTTGGTGGCCGAGACTGGAACTGGGATAGCTGCGTGGAATACCTGCGCAAGTGCGCCACTTATCACGACGATGAGAAGCTGTACCCAGCCGAACTGAGCAAAATTGGAACCGGAGGCCCTGTGCAGATCTCTCATGCCGACTTGGTGCCAGAGATGCAGCCATTCCGCGACGCGCTTACTCAAGCGTGGGTCTCCAAGGGCCAGCCTCTAACCGAGGACATCTTTTCCGGCGAAATGAAGGGCCTTACACATTGCGTCGACACTATCCACCGAGGCGAGCGCCAAGGCAGCTTCCTGTACTTGAAGAATAAGCCCAACGTGACAATTCTCTATGGGGTTCAGTCAAAGCAGTTGATTATCGATCCCGCAACCCGCGTCTGCTCCGGCGTTACTGTATTTAACGAAGCCTACAACACCGAGATCAGTGTTTACGCTAGCCGAGAAGTGATTCTCTCTCAAGGCGTATTTGAAACGCCTAAGCTTCTCATGCTGAGCGGCGTCGGCCCGGCCTCGGAATTGACGAAGCATGGGATCAAGCCGATTGTGGACTCCCCACATGTTGGCCAGCATCTCTTAGACCACCCGATTGTGCCTTTCGTGCTTCAGGTCAAGGATGGATATGGCCTGGATGATCACGTCCTCCGCCCAGGTCCGCTTAATGACAAGGCACTAGCCACTTACCAGCGTGACAAGACGGGCCCTGTAAGCTCTGGATTTTTGGAGCTTGTAGGATTCCCCCGCATTGACGAGCGACTCGAGAAGTATCCCGCTTACCGCGAGGCCAAGGCCGCGAATGGTGGACTGGATCCCTTTGGTCCCGCCGGCCAGCCTCACTTTGAGCTTGACTTTGTTGGCCTGTTTAGCACCGCGTTCCAGTGGCACTACCCTTTGCCTGAGCAGGGCAACTACATGACCGTCATTGTCGATCTGCTCCGACCCCTGTCCGAGGGTGAGGTTACCCTGAACAGCTCGAACGCGCAGGTTCAGCCCAACATCAACCTCAACTTCTTTGCCAACGACTTGGATATTCTGGCCATGCGTGAGGGTGTGCGCTGGACATACGATGTTTTGACCAACGGTGCTGGATTCAAGGACATCGTCGTCGGCGAGTACCCCTGGAAGATGCCTCTCCATTCGGATGATGAGATGAACAAGGCTGTTCTGGATCGAAGCCAGACTGGATTCCGTAAGTTTGCCCCTTGTCAATACTCGTAATGGTTACTAATGTAATCCTCAGATCCCTGTGGTACGGCACGACTCTCGAAGAGCATCCACCAAGGTGTCGTTGACTCGAAGCTTCGCGTACATGGGGTGCGCAACCTCAGGGTTGCGGATGCTTCCGTGATCCCCGTGATACCCGATTGCCGTATTCAGAACTCAGTTTACATGATTGGCGAGAAGGTGAGTAATGTACTTTGTTGACTTCCACGAGAAAACTAACCCAAATTCTAGGGCGCCGATATCATCAAATCCGAGCACAAGGATCTTTACGAGGCAAAGAGCATTCCTTACTTTGTCTCTAGCAGACTGTAAAGTCGATCCCGGGCCTGAATCTGGAGAGGGCAATGATCGTTCACACACCAGTTTCCACTATTTTCGTCGGAACAAAGCTATGAGAGCAGGGTGGCTTCTTTTTCTTGTGTTTCATGGCATTTTATCGTTGTACCTCTAAATTTTTAGAAATAGATGTCTTCAATTGTCATGTTTTAACTTGGATTGCCCATGGAAGGTTCGGTATATAGACGTGAAAGAGCAACAAAGGAACAAATAGCCATGCAAATGGATTGGTACGAGCTTGCACTTAATTCATTAAGTACCCGCCCATGGGTCTTGTACCAGATCATCAAGTAAACGCAAACACAAACACACACAGCGGACGAGAGAGAGGTCGGGAGAGGGGGAGGGGACTGAGAAAAAAATATTCCGAGACTAAAATAATTTTTACATTGGGGGAAATTGAGGTCTATTGCGACGCCTGGTGGGAAATATCAAACCAATGGGGAGATAGAGAATGAATTATATCAGTTGCCTGAGAGGATCTTGTAGATCCATAAGCAGGTGCAAGCAAGTCGTTGAGAGCCTGGCTAAAATTCCGAAACCAACGTATTTCCTGCCAGAAACGGGCATATTGCACGTGAAAGTGAAGATAAAAGTTTGTCTTGAACTAGTAGTGTGACATGCTGGACCCTTATACCATACGGTGCCTTCGAGGATTGTCTCCTTTCAAGTGAACCCAAACCCTGCCGCCCTGAAGTCCCCGAAGCATATCATCATTGGGTAGTAAACATCACACCGGTGTCTTTTAGGCTAACCCACAGCCGAGTTACAGGATCCCTAACCTGATAGCAATTGTAAGCCGACATCCTAAAATCCATTGAAGATGGGTTGTAGCTGAGCATACACCATAGTGTGAGCCAGCCTGGCTGCCTAGTCCGACCTTCATGCCTAGGGAGGGGGTTGAAAGCAGGACCCAAGAACTTCAGACATCCCAACAGGTCAGAGCAGATAAGACAGAGGATCCACACTCGGTCATCAATGACTGTCACCGATCTGCATTCCAGGCTGTTATAACTAACCGGAGGCGGTTTGTCGTCCGTTCGGCTAACCATGCTTCGGGACAGGCAACACTCTGATTTGCCGATGGTATCTCAAACTAGCATCTAGCTGATCGGATGTAGACCTCGCTTTCAGCGAGATGCCATGACTCGGCATCCCTACACGGCCCCTAATTGTGCTGAGAAGCCAGAAAGCGTATCACAGGCTAGGACGGTCGAGGCCGTGCTAGATGTCACCGAGATGTCGCGACAGTTTCGAAGTCGCACTCCACGAGCGCAGCCTAACAACACAAATGGAAAATAGGCCTTACGGCCTGCCGAGGCCCTAAGCCTATTATCAGGAATTGGTACACCAAAATGTATGTACGGGGAAAAGAATTTGGCAAGTCTTGGTTTAAGTTAAACAGATATCAAGAACCACTTCTTCAACCCGCACAGTCGCTCATCCTCCGTCTTGAAAGAATCGATCACCCGCGTCTTTCCACCCATATTTAACTTCACCACATCATTGACAAACATAATTTTGCCTACCACATGAACATCGTCCACAACACCATTAGTCACTTCACCCCTGAGAAGCGGAAGTCCAGCCGTTTCCCCGTTGCGGATAAATTTCACAACCCAGAAATTCCCCCTCTCCCTTGCTTCCCAGCTCGTAAATCGATTCATGACCTCAAAGTCGTCCTGGAAAAATTCAAGTTCCGCGAAACTGTAGAAAGTATTCCACTCCTTTTCTGGCCCGTTTCGATATTGATACATCCAAACCTTTTGTTCAGGCCGAGACTGTTTTGGCATGTTGCCGTATTCTAGTCGAACCTCTTGCGCACCCAAGTTTTGATATGCCTGTCCCGAAACTAGGGGTAGAGGTCGAGTTGCTCCATCCCCACCGAACGCGACATCGACATGGTATTCCTTCCCAGTTGGAAGTCTCACAATGTTGAGAATGTGTGTCCTATGGATGAGTCAGTCGGATGAGTTCCGCAGGGGGTTGATGCAAACAACATAGGGAGTCCCATACCATCCTTTAAAGTCTCCCTGCGGGATACCATCAACTCGTGCTCTATTTCGCACGCCGGTCATATAAACCGAGAATCCCAATCCGCGGAGAACATGGTGAAAGAATATGCTGCATTCGAGGCAGTATCCTCCACGCCCGGTCGGCTCATCCCCCTCCCGCCCCATTAACTTGGTATAAATATTCACAGGTTCGATATCCGCCAATTTCGTGGCAGAATAATGCACTGATAGATTATCATATGGAAACCTGGTAATCTGACATCGGAAGAGCGCAGTTAATGCTTCTTCGGATTTCGGGAAAGAATGCGGGTCCGGGGCGAATTGTTCATATTGTGCCGGCAGAGCAAGGTATTGCAAGTACTTGGTTAATTCACCCTGTGAGTATGCAGGGGTCATTTTGACAATCCAGATTCAACCATGTAAATATACCTAGATTACCCAAAATGAGTTCAAAATTCTGGTTTCATTTGCGCTGGGAAGCTCACGTGCTTAGTCAGAGACATGACTCATTGCGTTCGAATAACTCGAGTCTAAGCCCAATTAAAATTTGATCGATAACGGTCAATAAGAAGTTCGGCTTGCAATTATCGCAAGCTAATATCTGTCTGTAGCTATATGGCTGATTGTTCATTCCTAGCATCATGTTCAGGGTTAGAAACAACAAGGTTTACTTCCGGGAGCACTGTAACCATTGTCCATAAGTTGATTATTGCAGTTCAAATCAGCTTCATGCTCTCATTGCTAACCGGATAAAAAGCACGAGCCTAAGAGATAAAGAGTGGTTTGAAGTGGTTAAGGTTAATGTCAAGAAGAAGTGGGCACTGAAGCAACACATTGCAAAGCTGGAAGTATTGACTTGAAGCTCGAGAAACCCGAAAGTACTCTAAGTAACCCAAATATGTATGTAAATGGAGTATGTAACGGGTGGTTTAACGAAAAAGATGTTCTGATCTTTGTTGAGGAATATAGGGGTTGATCAGACGAAAGAGGATGGACGCAGTAATTGGAGGTAAAATTCTGATACTATTTTCTAGTTGTTCTCTGGAGGATATTTATACCCTTCTCTTGAGAACTGTTTTCTAAGGGAAATGCATACAAAACTGTTTCTTCAGACCGCTACTCGAGGGTCCATGGAAGAATCAGGTAGGAACCCGAGGGCAAACGCCGTAGATGGGCAAACTGCATGGATGACGGCCTAGTTCTGAATAGCTTCAGGGGCTCTGGCCGACCAATCAGCAGCCATCAGGGTAGAGAGATGCCGAATAATGTTGGCGCCTTAGGATGAGGGCTCCAATCTTCAACAATCTTCACAGTGGCTATTTCGCAAGGTGGAAATTTGAAAATATATATCCTAACTCGAAGCTGATCGCAAGTATATTTACACAGGCAAAACAACTTTGACGCCCATATACTCGCGCTGATGCATGACCTTTCCATCAATGAGGACCTGGTCAGCTCCAACTCTGTTGCGAACAGTGTCTGTTGGGTCTGTGCAGGTAGCAATTTGGATCTCACGCCATTGACGGTTTGTTGGTACGCGGTTCCCTTGCGAGGTGAGCTTCTTGAACTCTTTGTAGACACCTTGTTCTTCGACACACCCCTCGCGTTGGATTAGAGGCGAGTCTGCGTAACATGGTTAGCATATATCTTGTACGTTCATAGTGGTTGCTAAGTAACTCACCCTGTGCAGGCGTCATCCGCAGATCTCCAACAGACGAATTGAAAAGCACGAGCGACAAGCGCTCGTACGTCAACTGGTCCTGTGGTGGCTTATACACACGGTGACGGGTTGCGCGGAAATGTCCACCGGACACAATCTCTAAAGTATCGCCAATATTGATAACAAGAGCGCCGGGTTTATAAGGGACGTAGTACCACTGTTCATCCTGGCCCCAGATTTGAAGACACGAGATGGGAACCGAGAATAGCAAAGTGGTCAAGCCAAAATCTGTGTGGCCGTGCATGCGAAGGCCCTTGGATGCCTCTTGGGTTTGTTGTTGAACCGGTCGGAAGAGGGCGTGGCGGAAGTAACCTTCACCAGTAGGGCTGCCGTGAGATTGCACATTGTCCCATAGATAGTCGTCAGGCAGCTCAAGGACACGAGAAAAGAGAGTGAGTAATCGACGATTGACAGATTTTGTGAGATAGTTGCAAAATTCCTCAATCTCGTCCATAAATGGAAGTAGACACTTTGGTACACGGTTTTCGATGTCTTCCCAATCGGGCTTGTACCAGTTAAATTGTTCGATACCATCAGGTTGTCCGCGGTGACGCTAATAATTAAAAAAATGTCAGTATAACTCACGCTTATCTTTAAAAGCCGAAGGTAATCACCTTGAATCCATAGGGGTGCTTGTAGCCAGACCAGACACCCGTGTCAGGGTTGAAAAGGAGACGTTCCTTGTCCTCATCGGTGATGTTCTTGTATAGGTATTGAGCAAGAGCGAATTGGCGGTGGAGCTTTTGAAAGACAGGAAAGAAATTGGTTAGCGGTGTCTTCTATTCCCGAATAACGTCTCCTACCTGTTCTATGGAGACACCGTAGTTTTCGAGGAACAGGAAGCCATCATCACGAATGGCGACTTTGACTTGGCGAATGAGCTCATCAACAACGGCAGGGTTGTCAGAATCGAGTAGAGACAGATCGATGGATTTGAGCTGAGCAAAGTTGTGCTTTTCCTGGGTAGCCGGAGGGGCAACCCATGGTGGAACGAAAGGCTTGCCAGGGAGATCGGCTGAAGGTGGGTTGAATGGAGCGGCAGGAGCCATAGCTATTGACAATGATCTTGTAAATTATACTTCTTATCGTCTGAAAGTAGAAAAACGCCCAAGCGCCGTTCTTTAATTGTGTTTTATAACTTCTGTTCTTGTACCACGGAAGAAAGGCTTTCCTTCTATCCGAGACTCATCTTTTGCCGCTCAACTTTTCCTGACGAGCTCCCATCGTCAGATAGGCGGAGCACAATATAGGCCCGTGAGCTCCGTGTCTTTCCCATACTTTAATCACCCGATCATCATAGTTTCATGCTTATCGCGGGATAGTCCAAGCTCCTCCTCATCCCCACGGGCTCCCAGTTTCCTATCTTTAGAGAGCTCCTCTGACTTGGTGGATATGAGATAGAAATTCTAAAAGTGATAAACTCAATATAATTTAGATAAAATGAGCTAGCCAGGAATGAAAGTTAACGAATGTGATGTGCCGTCCGGGAGGAGCTCCTCCCAACCCTCCTTCCGAGGCTTGGCATTGCTTCGATAGACTCCGGAGTATCGCCATAGGCACTGCAAGACTGTAGATAGAGCTCCTCCAACAATTGGAGATGCCCCTCATTGGGATCTGCAGACCGGACTATCATCGCTAGTGAAGCACGAGGATGGAGGGGTAGAGGGGCAATTTAAACCTGAGCCTCCAACTCACATAGCTCTCCATCTCAAACCTCCAAACTTCTCAACTATCATTACCACACTTTAATTGCTACCATTGATTTAATTTTACATAAAATCACCTGCAAAATGTCACGTCAACTTATTTCCAGCGAAAAGTTTCCTCCCAAGCCGCACAACTGTGAGTGTCAAGATAGGACAATTCACAATTAAAGACCTTTTACTGATTACACCAGGCCCCGCCACAAAGGTTCCCGGTCTCGTCTTTTGCGCCGGGCAGACAGCCACAGGAGAGATCAAAAAGGCCACAGTGAGCTCCTTTCACAACAGTCTATAGCCTGACCCTTTTGTCTGACCATTGGATCGTGCTTCACAGAGAACAGTCCTGCAAAACCTTAAGGAAGTACTCGAACTTTCTGGATCCTCGCTTGAGCAGGTGGTCAAATACAATGTGTACCTGGCGGATATGAAGGACTTTGCGGCCATGAACGAGGTATACATTGATTTTTTGCCGCAGCCCATGCCTTCGCGCTCGTGCCTTCAGGCGGTTCCTCCGGGCGACGGCACAGTGATCGAGATTGAGTGCATTGCCCAGGTCTGAGATTGTTCATTTTCTTTCTGTTTTATGAAATTCAATAGAGTATGATGCAAAATTGCAATTAAATCTGCTGGCAATCGGTGAACGTTTCTGGAGGCTCTTATATTCAAGGTGCGCAATAGGGTGAAGGACTTGCCAAATCTACTTTCACGACGGGATGTTGATGTCCTTGCTGTAATACAACATTCATTGATCGAAAATTGAGGGTTGAAAGTGACTACCTTTGACGTCTTTTTGGATGCCTTTGCCGGGTCTCCTAGGTGCTGATCACGAATCCCAGACGATTTTGGGCACCTATACGTAAGATTTCTTCCGTAAGGGGTTCTATAATACTAGATAGGGAGTTGGAGTGGTCCTCCCAGGGATAGCATCCGCTACTGGAAATTGCTCTCACTGGAAATTTCGCTCTGTTTTACCTGGTGTGAGTGCAGCCGACAGAATTCGCCATTCAATGGAATGAAACATTTCCAAGACTTGTCAATACTTTAATGTAATTCAATTTAACTCAAATCCCCTTGTCCCTTCCCCGGTAGTCTGATAGTCAATGCATTCCAACTCAATCCGAATCAGCCCAGAGAACGGAAAAAGGGTGTGCTACTCCATACTCAGCGCGAAGCTAGGACTACGTAACTCATGGAGCTGATCGCCTCACGAAGTGGCTGCCGTCCCGGCAACCGTTTACAGGATAAGCAGAATGCTGTGTTTGAGCGCAATTTTTCATTAGGTTAGTCCGTCTAAATACATGATGCTTTATATAGGGGTACCAGTTAACCCCAACATTCTCATGACCGCGCAACCTCAAACTCGGCCATATACCAGTTCTGAATAGCCTTAGTATCGCCGGTGATGGCAACCATATCATACCTCTCCCTAGCTTCCTTCGCCGTCGTACCATTATTAACCATGCGACCAGCCCACTTCCCGTGTTTCCGCGCAGCTGTGATAATCTTATCAACGGCAGTAACAAACTCTGGCTCATCGCCACGTGCAGGGGTATATCCAAGAAGAGACTGTGCAAGGTCATTCGGACCGATGAAGACGAGATCCACACCAGGAACGGCGCAAATAGCATCGACGTTTTCAACCCCGGCGCGCGTCTCGATCTGTATCATGGTAATGATGGTCTCGTTGGCGGACTTCATATACTCGGGAGTCGTGAGACCGTGACCGATCGCAGGGAAAGCGGAGCCTTGACCGCGCACACCTTGAGGAGGGAACTTGGCGGATGCGACAATTTGTTGTGCTTCCTCTGCGGTGTTGATCTGCGGGACCATGATGCCGTGTGCACCGGTGTCGAGAGCTCGCTTGAGAATGTCATGCGCAGGACCACGGATTCGGATGATCGGAGATACTCCGAGAGCTGAGATTGCGGCGACAGAGTTATGCATCGAGTCGTCTCCGATGTGGCCGTGCTCGCAATCGATGATTATGCCGTCGAGACCGGTCAATGCGACGATCTGAGCCATGCGCACCGATGGGATGGCTATGAATGTGAGAAGCGGGAATTCATTGGCTTTGATTTTGTTTAGAAGTCTCAATCGAGAGTTCTGGATTGTGGTTGTTTGGGGCGTGGGGTAGCTCATAGTGCTGGTGTTTATGGAAATGGAGTTGAAGATGGAGTATAGCAATGTCAACGACATATTCATTTAAGTATCAACCTTTTTTTTTTTCTCCTCCCCTCCATTGCCCATCTACCACATTATTCATTGGGTGGATAATTTCTCGTCGCTAAGGAACGGCTCGATAAGGTAAAGACCGGGAGGAGCTTATCGCGGAGGGAGGAGCTCCTCCCGTCAAAATGCCGCTCAGACCTCAACTCCTTCCAGGATCCACACACAACGCATGTACCCCAGATCGACAAGCTGTCATCTGGGGAACTATCTTCATTCGGGGTTGATAGCACTTGTGCGCTCCTCCCGTGCTTATCCATGGCTTGTATGAATCCACTATCTCTACGAACCAATGAGTCCCGATCCTGCGTTAAGGGGGCTTGACGATTAGCTGGCTGGAGCACGAGATATCTCAGAACAGAACGGGCTGAAGGGAGGGGAAGATAACATTGTCTTTCTCGGGGCCTTCTTATACAAGCAGACCGTGGGGGATGGGGAGAAACATCATCTGGGCAGAATCACCATCCCGTCAATTCTTACCATCAACTTGAAGGTCCATATTGAGCATTGTCCTGTCCTGGGTCATTTATATCACCATGGAGACAAAGAAACGTCTCTCCGAGGATAATGTCTCGTCTGCAGAGGGCCAGCTTGACGTTACCAGCGCAGCAGACAGACGTATGCCCGAGTCACTTCGCAGCATGGACAACGACGAGATGAAACGTCTCAACAAGAAACTTGTCCACAAGATCGACCTTGTTGTCCTTCCCACTATTGGAATTCTTTACATCCTGAACTATATCGACCGTCAGAACCTGGCTGCAGCCAAGCTCCAAGGAATCACTGAGGATCTCCACATGTCGACCGAACAATTTGCGACGGCTGTCTCGATCCTCTTTGTAGGATACCTGCCTTTTCAGATTCCCAGCAACCTTCTTATCACGAGAATCTCTCGACCGGGCATGTATATCTGTTTTGCAGTGGCTATCTGGGGATGTATCTCAGCCTGTACCGCTGCCGTCAAGAGCTATGGTCAGCTGCTCGCCGTGCGAGCCATCCTCGGTGCTGCCGAAGCAGTCTTTTTCCCCGGTGCGATTTACTTCCTCTCTGCCTGGTACACCAAGGTGGAACTGGGAAAGCGTATCGCCGGCCTCTATATCGCACAGCAGGTCGGCAATGCATTCGGTGGTCTCTTCGCGGCAGCTATCCTCCAGCTCGACGGTGTCCACAATATCGCCGGCTGGCAATGGCTATTTATCATCGAAGGCAGTGCTACGGTTGGTATTGGCGTGGTGTGTGCCTGCATCATGCCCGAGTTCCCGCACAACAGTCGCATCCTCTCACAGCTCGAGCGAGATCTCGCCGTGTGGCGCATTGAATCTGAAGCCGGCGCGGCAGAGGGAACTGAGAACGAGAGTGTTTTGAAAGGCTTTACTAAAGCTCTGTCTGATCCCAAGCTGCTGCTTCTTATTCTTGCAAACATGCTTTCGCAGGTGCAGGGCTCCATCGCCAACTACTTTCCTACCCTCGTCGACTCTCTTGGCTTTTCAAGTACCATCAGCTTGCTGTTGACGGCTCCGCCGTATATTCTAGCCGGCGGAGTCTACTATGGGATTATGTTCTACTCCGACCGCAAGAACACAGTCTACCCGATTATCCTTGTGTGTATCGCCATCTCAGTGATCATGTACATCATTCCCATGGCAACACTCAATGTCGGCGCGCGATACTTCTCCATGATCATACTGCCCTTTGCATCAGTTGGCCCGCAGCTCCTTCTCTACAAGACGATCAACCTGCACCTTGCACGACCGGTTTCCAAGCGTGCTGCCGCCTCTGCTTTAGTTAACGCTATTGGAGGCACTTCAAACATTTGGGCGTCATACTTGTACTATCAAGGACCCCATTTCTATGCTGCATTTGGAACGCTGATGGGGAGTGCACTGTTGCTTGGCGTCACTGTCACCGTTTATCGCTGGATCGTCTTGCTTGAGAATAAGCGGTTGGATTCTGGCGAGCCGGAGCAGATTGCGAAGGCCATTAAGGGCGGTGTCACTGAAGAGATGGTCCAGCTTAACTGGCGCTATGAGATGTATTGACTGTAAGGACCGAGTCGTGTAATTCTTGGAGGCCTGTTTACGCAGTCGAGTATATTGCGAACCAATTTGATTTAATAATGACAGGGTTGGAGAATTGAATACGTAGCTCTTAATCGTAACATAGGCTGACCCCGAGGAGGGCAGATCAAACCGTAGCTCACCTTCCCAACTCATCCAAACACGAAATTATGAGTTTACCAAACTGCCATCTCCGCCTGCGCTGAAAGACCTTTCTCGCCCACGCGAGAGCACCCTCAACATCTCCATCCTGAACACCGACAACTTGCATTGCACCGACCAACCCCTTTTGAATGAGCTGCAGGGTAACCAAGAAGGCCTTGTACGCATACAAAGCAATCCAAGGTGCCTCTGTGTCAGGTACAAGGGTGGTATCAAGATACCGCAGAAACCAGTCAATGTGAGGCTGTATCGCTTTTGCAGCATTATTCTCGCAGAGAAATTCACAATCGGGAGCCAAATAGACCGATTGCGTCAACACGGCATCTATGCTTGCTTCCACAATTCCACCGGTGTGTGATGGTGACCACATGTGAAGCTCAAGCATGGCGGTCTCCCATGTTGCTGTACAAAGAGCTCCGTGCTTGAGGTTTGCTGTGTCCAGATCTGGACGAATAAATGGGCTGAGTGCGATAAGTGATGATCTCAGTGCACCGAATCTCTCCATGCTGAGCATTCCCGTCATTGTCGACCAGCCCGAGATTTCGCGCGCGCTGGATATTAGAAATTGGGTTATGTTGATGGCCCCGTACGGATCGAAAGAGGGTATTGAGTTCACATATTCGGAAGAAAGAAATCGTCGGACAGCATCCGTGTATTGAACCGGTGGTCCTGAATTCCCCATCACGAGTTGTCTATGTGCCCATTCCGCTGACGAAGACGCTGTCCATTGGTGCTCAGGACAAGGTAAATTGTGTTTGACTTCAAGATGTGAAATCGACCGAGGAATGGACAGAAATTGGTACAACAGCGCATCGATTTGGTGTACCGCAAAAGCAGTTCGCTTATGAGACTCCGCTTTGACAAATTCTCGCCACAATGACTCCAGATCTTGCGTCTTTGCTGACTGGATTGGTAGCGGCTGCATCATTCCTGCGGCTCGAGCCAAATAGATCATGTTGAAATGCATCTTGAGGCCGAATGCAGAGTTCTCCCCACATAGATACATCAATGCACAAATTTGGAGTAGCACATATGACTGGACTATTGGGATTTTGTCGCGTAGGGTATCTGTTCCGCTATTCTCGGAGGCGATGAGACCGCGAGCTTGATGAAAGCACCGCATAGACAAGTTGGCACCGGAGTCTGCTTGTTCGCCGCATTCCGGGTCCTCCCCATACTGATAGGCAAGGCATAGTATGCTGAGGACTAGATAGGAGGGCGCTTGGTTTGGGTCGAAGGTCGGTTGGTGGAGGAAAGGAACAAAGTGTGCGACGTGAGAAAAGAAGAGGCTGCAACCCCCAGTAACCTGCAAGACCGACGGGTACCAATCGTCTTGGAGAGGCAGATCAGTTCGCGACAAACGATCGACAAGGCCTTGGTTGAAGTTGAAATCGGGCAAAATTGTCTCAAGTGGAATGGATATCGGGTTTAAATGAGTATTCAAGGATTGGCTTGGTTCGAGGAATGACATCCCCCGAAATAAGCTCCGTTCCAGTTCTGTCGCATTTTGTATGATTCGGTCCAAGCCAGTCGGCTCGTTTGTGGGTTGCTGCTGCACCCGCGTATCTACAAACAGGTGACTTAGGTCATTACCATCAGCCGAATGCGGAGGAGAAATGCCATCGAGGCTCTCTGTGGGTGAAGCGGAGTGCAGTCGGTCTCGGTTACTCCGTCGAGGGTTTGCGTCGCGTTGCAGCCTCTTCGGAGACCTTTTTTGTTCACGTTCGGGATGTTTCCTTTTCACGTGGCGATTTCGAAGATCGGGTCGTGAGAACGTAGCATGGCAAAAGTCACACGGCAGCGTGGATTCTCCTTGGGAGCGATTATGGAGGGCAGAATGGCGCTTGAGGTTCTCGTGTCTGGTGAAACGACTTTGACAGACGATGCATTGGAATGGCTGATAGGGCACATCTCTGTTGGCGTGGGAGACAGACATAGTTGAGGCAAGTCCCATCACAGAGCAGGTCGTGAGGAAGAAGATCAACGTGGGAGAAATGACGGAGAAAATCCGGGGCGCATTCCCCGCACGGCGTTGGTTGGCTCTCCGTACGGCAACGCTCAATTATGGTTTGCTTAATTCCTTTGCACTTT
The DNA here is from genome assembly GCA_037042055.1 of Penicillium sp. S103-07. NCBI lineage: Eukaryota > Fungi > Ascomycota > Eurotiomycetes > Eurotiales > Aspergillaceae > Penicillium > Penicillium sp. S103-07. Next base: position 70,042 of record JAXQJQ010000035.1, read on the forward strand.
TTGCACGGGATTGAAGTGTCCAGGAGGCAAGTCTGTTCATCCGTAGGCCTTGGAATACGTATGTATGAGATAAGTTTTATCGAGAACAGGCAAGTATTTTCTATCAGATAGGGCGTTAGTTATCATGTAGACATGACTAAATGATTGGCTCGCTATGGATGACCTCGCGGCGGACTTGCGCTGCGTTATCAGTGGGGCCCCGAGATAAGTAGTGGCTCCACCATATCCTAGATTGCTGACATCGGGCTGTCTCCGAAGTACAGACGCCAATGTAATATCCTTTTCCTTTAACTGACTCGTAAGTAACCTTCTTAGTTATGAAACAGTCTATCTCTTCTCAACTTGTCCCCTTCCTCCTCCGCCGGTTTTCTCCACGAACAGCCCTGCCAGATCGAGGATCTTCCCGTCGTATCCCATCCCACCTAAGAAGGTTACTCCAAATGGTAGCCTTACCGCTGGTTCATTGCTGGAGACTACCCAACCGGCAGGCACATTCACCCCACAGAGGTCCAGCACGTTGGCAGAATGTGTAAATGTACCCAGCCGCGAGTTCAGTGCTACTGGATCTGCTCTCATCTCCTCAATCGTGGGATGGCAGGGGGCGGTTGGCATGAACAAGAAGTCGATACCGCCCGATACCAACCGATCGAACACCTCCCGTGCTTGCCGTGCGCATTCCGCCTGGCGCATCTTATCTCGGAATACCATCCATGGCTCCATGGGGGCTTGGTCACCCGCCGCTGGCGCTATTAATCGCCGGAAGACAGCTTGCGTGGTCGGATGAAGAGTGTGCAAGTTCTGACGGAGAAAGTCGGGGCCAATGGCGGCAACCCGCTCGTGGACCAGGGTGGCGTCGTAGAGGAGATCAGTTGCCTCCTGGAACGGAGTGTAGTCGATTTCGACCAGGGTCCCGCCACAAGAACGTTGCAGTGTGGCAACCGACTGCGCGAAAAGGTCTCGGTAGGGCTTGGAGCAGGCGGCTTCCAGGATCGAGGAGGGGGGGATTGCGAACCGGAATCCGCCCACTTGGGGACCGCGGAAGTCGACATGCCAGGTAGGTAGGGCCGAGGGAGTCTTGGCGAATGGGTCAAGGGGATCATGATGGGCGATCGTGAGCCAGATTGTCCGGGCCTCGTCGAGGCTCGGTGTCATGATGGAGATACAGTCCAGACTCGGACAGGCGGGAACGAGTCCACGCGTAGAGATAGTCCCTCGGGTCGGCTTCAACCCCACGACGCCATTGAATGCGGCGGGGATACGCCCGCTGCCGGCGGTGTCGGTTGCCAATGCGAACGACACCAGTCCCGCACCGACAGCGACGGCAGAGCCGGATGAGGACCCACCGGAGATATGGCGAGCGCTGTAGATAGAGTGCGGCGTACCGAAGGGGGATCGACAGCCTGACAGGCCGGTGGCCAGCTGATCCAGGTTCAGCTTGCCAATGTAGATGGCTCCTGCATCAAGGAGGTGCTGCACGGCCGTAGCGTTGAGCGACGGGGTATAGGTGTAAGATTCACAAGCAGCGGTGGTTGGAACATCTGCGACATCAATGCTATCTTTAACACCAAAGGGGATGCCAAATAAAGGAGGTAGTAGCCGTGGTGCTGGCTGTCCATAGCAGTAGTTGTACTTGGTGGCCAGGGCAGTAGCAGCCGCAACGCATTCCTTGCGACTCTGGATGTTAATCCAGACTGCAGGATCGATTTTCTGGTATTTTTCGATCCGGTCAAAGACCTCGTGCACGATCCGCACCGGGTCCTCTAGCCCGTTGCGGTACCGTTGCTGTAATTCTCCAATTGATGGTAAAGAGTCGTCGGTCGTATGAGTAGAAGGATGAAGAGGGGGTGTTGATGGAGGGCTGAAAGGTTCTTTCGAGTTCACCACCTGCGCGAGGAAATCGGTGCTGTGGCCGACATATCCGAAGAGACCATCCTGCGAGCAGATGGTGTCGATCGCCGTGGTTACCATCTGCGCATCGAAGCCGTCGGTACAATCAGCCAGGAGGCAGCATTGGTACCCGCGGTCATTACATTCGCGAAGCGTGGTGGTAACACAACATCTAGATTCGATTGATCGCAAATCAGCCATTGATCACTCGATTAATAAATAAGTCACCGAGAAGTCATAACTTACTCAGTGGTTACTCCTGCGAGGAGTAGATGCGTAATGCCTCTGGCGAGAAGCTCTCGATGCAGCGAGGTCCCCCAAAAACTGCCTTTGCCCGGCTTGTCCACGACCAGCTCACCGGGCAACGGAGCTAGTTCGTCGATAATGTCGTGACCGTATTCACCTCGCACCAGCAGTCGGCCCATAGGACCCTGGTCGCCAATTGCCATACTGTGATGGCCAGCGGGAGCACTGATCTGGCGCAATCGTTTGGCTGTTGGGAGATCCGTCAGCTCCGGTCGATGGCCTTCGCGCGTGTGGACGACGTGGAGGCCCATTGTGCGAGATCGCTCGAGCACTCGCTGGACGATGGGAACTATCTTGCGGACGGACGCAAAGATTTCCAGGTCACCGCATTGGATCGATCCGAACCCATCTGGGTCAAGAAAATCCCGCTGCATGTCGATGATGAGAAGAGCGGTGGTGGCGGGCGAGAACTTGAAGCCATACGGGCGGGCGTTGGGTAGGAGGAGATCTGCCATGGTTCTTTCCTCGTTTCCCAGCGAGAAAGTGAGGGGAGATTTGATTGAACTGCATTGCGAGAAGAGAGGGGAGGAAAGGGAGAAAACAAATAAAGACAAAGAGTTGGTTCTCCGCGTAAAATAAGCCTTATCGTGATATGTCGTGCGGGGAGAAGATGATAAGATACGAAGCAGAGGCTCGGAAAGAACAGCGACGGCGGCGGAGGACAACACAGGCAGTCAAGGATAATTTAACATAGATAATAGAGAAGACAACTGCGGCCTGTTAGCTTGAAATGATCACTTAGCACTATGTTTACATGTAACGATCGCTCTGCGATTGGTCACAGAATCGAGATGGTTGTTTTGTGACGATGCCAACTCGCCGTCGCCCGCCGACGGCCCATCGCCGCTAGAAAAACCCGCGGATAGATCCGCCGCTCAACACGGACGCCAAACAACCGCACGGCGTTCTTGTTGCCCTAACTGTCTTCTGTAAATCCCTCCATTTGAGTGACCGCCATGGATGGCTCTACTCTACATCCGAACAATGAGTACCTGCTCGTCCGCGAATGTGTCACCGGGATTCGATGCGCCGCTTATCAGAAGAGTTGGAAGATAAGCAGATTAAGATCAGCATTTGTTTATCGGGAGTTGATAACTCTATTTCGCATTCTCCCCATGCTACAGCCTTCCAGACGCATTATATTTATGTCTCATCGTCGCCGATGAAAATGCCCCGTCGTGACATGCCGGACTTCCCAAGACGTACTTACAGATTGTTCTGGTAATACGGCCAGTCTTCTCTCAATTTGCAATCTGTCTCTCGCACCATCTCATCTCAATATCGGGATACATCCGTGATGGATGGCGTACGTCGACAAATCTGCCCTGTCCAGCAGAAATGCAAAGATAAAATGAAGCCGTCCGGATGGCTGCTCCCTCAGCAGAAGTCCTCCTTCGCCGAAGATGGCACCTGGACCAATATCGATATGGATGTGACGCCGTTGGATCGCCGCCTCTGGGGACCATGGACCATGCTAGGGTTCTGGTTCTCCGATGCCCTGAATGCTCAAGGCTGGGAGGCTCCTGCTGCCATCATTGCTGGAGGACTGACCTGGTGAGTATTGATTGGAGGCCGTGAACTCTCATCATCTTCTTATGTTCTTTGCTCCTCCCTCTGACATAACCATAGGCGTGAGGCGGTTTACTGCATCATTTTCGGCAATCTCACCACTACTCTCCCACTGGTCCTCAACGGTGCTGTGGGAGCTAATTTGCATATCCCATTCCCCGTCGCCATGCGCTCCTCTTTTGGCTGGTATTTCTCCCGCTTCGCCGTCATCGTACGCATGGCCACCGCACTGTTCTGGCACGCCATCCAGACCTACACTGGCTCGACGGCCCTGACCCAGTGCATCCGCGCCATCTGGCCCTCCTATCTCAACATCCCGAACCATCTCCCCGCCTCGGCGGGCATCACCAGTCAGGAGCTGCTCAGCCATTTCCTGTTCTGGTCCATTCAGCTTCCCTTCCTACTCACCCCTCCCCACAAGCTCAAGTGGTTCTTTACCTTCAAAACCGTTGTCGTGCTCATCTCCTCCGTCGGGGTCGTTGTCGCCATGACCAGCAAGGCCCACGGCACCGGTGACATCTGGAGCCAGTCCTACGGCGTGCCCCCCGGCGCCAAGCGCAACTGGCTCATCCTCTCCAGCATGTCCAGCATCACCGGTAGCTGGGCCACGATGGCTACCAACATCCCAGACTTCACGCGCTACCTAGACCGCCCACGAGGGGTCTACTGGCAGGTGGCGTTCCTGCCTTTCATCCAAATCATACTCGGCCTCTTCGGCATCATCTGCACCTCCGCTGCCAAGGTAGTTTACGGCTACTACATCTGGGACCCGGTCTCCCTAGCTGCTCAGTGGCAGGACGGGGCGGGAAACCGTGCAGGCGCCTTCTTCGTCGGCTTCACCTGGTGCGTGGCGCAGATCGGCACCAACCTCTCCGCGAATGTGGTCTCCTGCGCCAACGACCTCACCAGCCTGTGCCCGCGCTACATCAACATCCGCCGCGGGGTTGTCCTCACGACCGTCACCGCCGGTTGGATCATGGTCCCCTGGAAGATCGTATCCTCGGCCGCGTCATTGCTCAGCTTCATGTCAGGTCTAGGCATCTTCCTGGCTCCCATCGCCGCCATCTTGGGAGCGGACTACTGGATCGTCAAACGGCAGCATGTCGATGTCCCGGCCCTATACCGTGCGCATGGCCGGTATCGCTACCACGCACGTTGGGGCACGAACTGGCGCGCCGTCGTCGCCTTTCTCATCTCGGTCGTCCCAAACATCCCTGGGATGGCGGCCTCGGTAAATCCCTCACTAGCGCCTTCCGTCGGTGGCGCGGTCAAGATCTACGATATCTTTTATCTGTGGGGTTTCTTTTCCGCCTTTATCGTATACTCACTCCTGGGACGATTCTTTCCTGCAACAGAAACTTTGGTCCTCGAGACGATCTCGGGGGATGAAGTCTTCCTTGGCATGGACGCTACTACCAGTGCCGATGGATCACCAAGCCAGGGAGGAACAGATGGTAGATCGTCTTTTACAGACGGTGATGTTGATGAAGAGAAGAAAGGCGCCGAGGCCATGGTGGTTCGGTCGTCATGTCCTATTTGAATGAATGAATTGGAAAATAATTTATACACAATGTATGAATGACGATTTAAGAGAGAAACAAAAAAACTGGCAGGACCTGTTTCGATTTGATTTCTTTTCTCATGAATTTAATGATATTGTACTTCGACTGACGTCCAATTCCACTGCATGTAGATGAATGATTAGACATTCATCTAGTCGGACTCCCGGTCAATCGAACCCGGTTGCTTGGCCCAGTCGACCCTCCTCGAAAAGCTGTAAATTCGCATCTAACCGCGTAATTGCCGTGGTCATGAATCGCGCCCCGTTCTCACCGTGCATTTTCAGCATCCAGCGATACTCTCGTAATTTCTCACGGTAGAAGTTCGTCTCCTTGTCCATCTCCTGTCCCTCATCATGGGCCTCTGCTGTTGAGGTCAGAGACAGTAACAAGGTCCCAAAGAGGCCGATCAATGCCAAATTCTGGGCCGATGAAAAATACCAAAACGATGACAAGTGCTGCGGTTTAAGCGCCTGTACAAAGTTGAGCGCAAACAGGAACCGTTCGCGGGCCACCGATCGGCAGATCCGAGTCAGCTGCGGATCTGTATAAGGCGACAGGGCAAGGAGGATGTGCCGGTGGAGCGTAATTTCCACCGCGACGTACGCCAGTCGCAGGTAGCCCACGGAAGAGAGTTTCATGATATGCGTCACCTCCATGGTAGATAGGTAGTCGGGGAGAGTGGTAAACCACTCGCGTAGTTTCAACTGGACCGGCTTCGCCTTTTCTAGAACGAGGTTCAGGCGTTGCTGATCGTCGCCGGCATGAGTAATCTCTCTACGGGCCTGTGCCGTGAATAAGCGCTCCTGGAGTTCTGCCAGGATCTGAGTGAGAGAGATCATACAGTGGAACACTGCCTTGCCTTTCTCCACTTCCGAACTGCCTTCCTGGTCATCTTCATGCGCGGCGTTCTCGGGGAAGTCTGCGTCCGTCAGGCGCTGGACGGTCCAGTCAACGGCGTGGATGAGACTGGGGTGGCCACTGCTCAGGCTACTCCATTTATCCTGCATATATAAGGCCCAGGCCATCCGTTTTCGCAGCCCCTTCTCCCACGACGGGATACTCCAGTCCGAGGCGTCCAGGTGTAAACCCAGCGTGTGGGCCACGCTGATCACTTGTGCCGTCAGCTCTGCAGAATTTCCACGGCCGGTTTCGGTGTTGTATTGCAGTAGGAGCAATCCTGCTTGGACGGTGGAGAGCTTGGGCCGGTGAATGGTGTCCCTAAGAGCGTTTCTGGCCAAGTCTTCTAGCCTACATTCATCTGGTTTCGTCTTATTGTAGTCTTGGCCGTCTCCGTCATCGTCATCAGAATTGCTGGTGCTTCGGTGACGGCCACTCAGCCGATCGTCATAGGCCCAGTACTGCAATGCGAGAAGATACACCGCCGCTAAGCAAGGCGGGGAGAACTCGCGGTATGACCGGGCGTACTTCTCGAGGAACACCTCCTTGTGTAGAATGGGGAAGCTTGGGAAGACAATTCGGAAGTATAGGTCAATCAACGCCTTGCCGTGGGGCAGGACAGCCTCCTCAATGGCGTCCAGCTCCTTCAGTTCATCCTCATAGCTTTGCGTGTTCGCGTCGGCTAACAGCAGAAATGCATGGTCATCGTCTACGCGCCGAAGGGTGGTGGTAGTGCTTTGGGTGCCGGAGGTCAAGGGGAGTTTGACTCTCGTCTCGACCGACTGGGATAATCGTCGGACAAGGGCCGGCTCTATGGCTCCGTTGGCTCCCAGGTACAGGCTGTGATGTGTGTTCTGCAGACCCAATGTTTTCTTGAGAAGACTGGGGCCGTCGAAGTCATCATACTCCTCCACGCCAGTCCCGCGATTGGTGCGGATCACGCGAGTAGGAGGATTTGTTGCACTATACAAGCGATCGTGGGTTAGTAGCTGGGTTCTATCCGGTACATGTTTTCTGCCACTCAACGGCATGACGACAAACTTACGGTCTCTTCAGGACAGCAGTCAATGATGATTGCCCGTACTGAGTAGCTGATGTGGAACGAGTTCGTTTCCGGGTCACAGGGCTCCTCATGAAAGTACATTCCTGCCCGTGAAACTTGCACAGCACACAGACTTCTGAGCCTGGCTCCAGGACACAACGCCTCTTGCGTTTGCGCTGTAAGCATATTTGATGGTCAGCCAGGTAATTATAATCGGCGACAATCCAGATCCACTTGGACGTATTTATCCACATTAGGTGCAGTATCCGCTGACACTAGCACAGCATCGTATTGGAGACATTGCCCACGGGTTACTTACGCAGGCATCGCACGGGCGGTCTCTCCGCTTAGCAGAAGGCGGATTGGAAGCTCCCATATCTTACAGCGGGCTTTCAGGTAGATAATGGTCACTGATTCGCGTCTCGCATCGTGCTGGAGAAGGGGAGGGAAGAAAGGCAATGGAACACGGCGGGAGGCTTCCAGTCGAGCAAATATGATTGAGTAAAGCTGAAGCAGCGAGGCTTATCGTGAGTGGTGCTTCAGTCACTGATAAGAACATACTGACTCAGCTCCACATGGCGTAGACGAACAATTAACCAATCCCATCGGGTTCCAGCTCAGGGGTCCAATATTAGCCGGTGTAGCCCAAAAATATCTGACTAATTTTGGCCCGAGCTGAGCGCTTATGCATGTTATACCTAACTAGTTATATACGTCCTTACCTAATAGGGTCAACCCTGAGATTCGACCCCCCATCATGGAACCTATCTAAAATACGCCCAGGATCTATACAACTCTGAAAATATTTACGTGTGGTCTTTCTATTATATTCTGATTCGCTTTCTTTAGAACTATGGTCTTCCTTCTATTTTAGGAACTCGAAGCAGATTCTTCTCATTGTAAGTGAAATGTAAACAAAGAAGTGAGAGAGATATCTTGCCCCATTCCATTGAGGAATATTGCCATTGCAGAGGTAGTGGCTCTCTCAATATTGCATGTCACTGTGGGTTCGACATCCATCATACACTCGGTCATGTCATGGTCAGAGAAAGACCTCTCGTGGCAGTAATCCTACTACTTGACATTCGACTTCCCCCACTGGCAAATCGCCATAGAAACAGCGTACGATTTTGCCATGTGTGGCGTGGCAGGACAAGTGATCAGTTCCCTAACCTTGGGTGTTTCGCCACACTGCACTGGAGCTTTGAAATCGGGACAGTCAAAAGTGCCCGGTGCATCCGGAGTACCTTTGTAGCTGCACTGTTTGTATCCCAGTTGTTGTCCGCCATAATCAATTTTTGAGAAATCCATACTCGATGGGAAGGGAATTGGGTTCGGCACGTTCGTGCCATCGATGGTCTGGGCGGCAACCATATATGGGAGCAAGTTCCCGTTACACCAGTCAAGAGGTTTACCCACGGGAAGATCGGTGATTTGCCAGGATTGATCCTTATCTGAGATATCAGACCATGTATAGACCCAGATAATCTGGGCAGTTGGCGATGGATCGGGGGGTACGCCACCGGTGCTCGTTGGGGTTGAAGGAGCTGTTGGCGTTGAGGGAATATGGATATCGCTCTCCTGGACGACGTAGCCTGTATCTGCAAATAGTGATTTGGCGTCGTCGGGATCGTCTCGCCTGAGTTCTTTCATATCCCAGGTCCACGAGCCATCGTCTGTCCATCCAAACTTTTTGTGGAAGTAATTGTAATTAAAGAACCATGCATAATTGTCCGCTGAAAATTCTTAGCCCAGACTGTTTCTGGAAATGGGAAAAAGGACTAGTGTCTACAAACCATTTTCAGCAACCTTAGGGTTGAGACGCCATTTCTTCCTGCTCTGTTGATATATGTTTTTCCAGGCAAAGCTGGTAGCGTAATCAGACCCATAAATCATCTATCATGCCGTAGTCAGCCAGCTGCCACTCTCATTGCCGCATTTATGAAAGGTCACAACGCACCACTTCCTTATCCTTTGATTCTGGGATAGTACCATTGACATCATCGACTAGAACAATAATCAGGCCAGATACCAAGTCAACAAGGGGAGTATCTCCCACTTACTAAATAAAGGTAGTTTTATGCTTTTGAAGCAATGAAAGAACTCATGCACCAAAACATACGCACGATTTGTCAAAGTATTCAAATAATACAACCGTGTCTTCGACACCAACCGCAAGTCTGGAACTCGAGGATCTTTGAAGAAGAACATGGGACAGAACCACACGATGTTTGAGTATTCAGGAGGAGTGTGAATCGCTTTTATAGTGGACGCGCCGCTTGTCCTTCGTTAGACGTCGGTCTTCTCTCCATGAAGTCGTGACTTTACTTACGCGTTTGGGTCAAGCTCACATCCGATCTTGGGCTCCTTCGTTATCAACTCGGGTTTGGTGCAAGTAAAAGTAATCCTTTTCTTGGGCGTCATCCTTTGCCATTGTTCAGAATCGCCATGTACAGGGAATAGGGACGCCTTTTTCATGCTGTCTAGTTTGGTACGTCAGTGATCTTCTCCATCCGAATGAAGGAAAGTCGCTACTGACCGATGACATTTGCGTATTCGGTTGCGTAAAGATCCTGGAATGTAATTAAATAAGAGCCCGTCGCGCAGTGTAAGGAACGCAAAGGCGAACATACTTGCCATCTATAGTGTGCGGGTACATTACTATCTGACATGAAAAATCGGTTCCAGCCAGGGGTCTTGGTAATGTCAGACTGCAAGGAATACGAGGCATCCATGAGTTCCATTGACTCGTTCAAAGTAGTCACTATTTGTTCAAATTGTGCATCGTCGCAATTCTTCGCAGCGTCGGCGAAGTATATGCCTTTCCAGGTGGTCTGGAGCTCTTGAACTCTCTGAGAGTTTCTGACTGCCGATGATTCTGCATCTGGCGTTGAGGCAGAGGTTGAGAACGCGGTCCATAAGGAGACTAAGAAAATTGTGAGACTTAAATGCATGGTGGACGTTATGTATCCCTGCAAATGCTAATGCTTGACGTACTTCCTTCAGCACTGGGGGCGAGAGGCTTTTTATCCAACCTTTGATTAAGCGGTCAAAATCAAATTATGGGGTTGACTTCTAGCAGGTTTATCAGCATACTATTTTTACCATCTGAAAAGACACAGCATCTAACAAACGAGGAAAAGATGGAGCATATTATGGACCTAGCGCATAAGGCAGACTGATCCACCCTTATTCCGGAATACAAGCTTCTATCTCTAGCGACAGCTAGAATGGTAAACACAGAACTGACAACTATGAACAACATTCTGTCCCATCTAATTCATTGGTGCTAATTTTAGATCGATGCAGAGCTGTGTCCGGCCCCCAAATGTGTACGTACAAAACACTAAAGTGGAAGTGGGGGCGTCGCACGGCTACATATTTTTATTTAATACTACTCGATCATTAAGAATCAATAGGCGACATAATATCCAGTGATAATTTCTCTTTCGATTTCAGCGCCCCAACCCACAGACCAGCCGCCCCGAGCATTTGAAGAAATTCCGCTAAGAGGGGTCCAACCGCAAAAAACAAGGTTTTCCTCTACACAGCCCCGCCAGGGGCCAAAAGCCTTGTCTAAAACCCCAAGAGAAGGTTATTCAAGGCTATAAGCCTCATTTCGCCATCGAATCCAGACTCATTTACGCCTATCACGTACTTCGCATTGGGGCGGAGTTGAGTGCTTAGGCCATGAATCGATCTTGAAAATGGCACTAAACCTCCAAGGCTTATAATTTTCCGAGAAGTTCCAACACATTATGTGTGGGGGTTTTGAAAAAACAAAAGAGGAAAGGAAGAAAGAAACAAAAATTAAACAAAATGCGACAAATGATGACATTTCGAAATGCGAAAGAATCAGGTCCGAAGACGGAATCTTAGGTATTCATCAGAGTAGAGTTTGCGCCAGGTCGCTTCTGTGGTACAGTGACGACCGGTATTGCCTTCCATGTCGGAAACAGAGAGATGATCATTCAAACCCTAATCACATGATTCACTAAACTTAATATGCTATAACTAGCGTAAATAACAGATTTTATACCTGCTAAGTAATAATACAAGGAGCTTTTATGACCTCTAGTATTAAATATACACAAGAGCCTGGAAAAGAAGCCTAGTCAGGAAGTTCAGTGCAAACCCGAGCAAGTGGGGCGACCGTTCGACTGCAATCTGTCAACAATTTTCGTCTGCATCTCACAGTTGCTTCACTTGAGAGCCTGGCGCTTTCTTAGGGTCGTTTCTTCTGTAATCTCCACCATTTCTTATCATGCTAAGGCTTCGGGTCTGACTAGATATCAAAGATTACTAAAACAGTATGCCTCCGGACTCTTGGGGTTTAATTCCTGGTGAATAAAATCTAAATAAGCCCATTTCCATTTTCAGGAGTATATAGGACCCTTGTGCTCTCGTATCTAGCGTCATTCGAGGGCTCAGTGGAAATTTGAATGGAAGTTTTCAGTTGTGTCTAACTTACTGGTCCATTATTCCTTAGTTGCCTCCGACCTATGAACTAACTTCCGAAGGCTTGCCAAAGATCTCCTATTTGTCCTACTGTATCGGACGCGCCCGAAAAATGCGGTAGTGGAGCATTCTGAGCGATACCCGGTACCTCCAGATCGACAACGTCCTCGTCCAGCTCCTCATCCGTCGTAATACCTCTGAGTCGTGGGATGAGGTTAATTTCACATTTCACCTCTGTTATCTTTTCTTGGTTTAAGCCCCTAAGCACCATTTCCACCGCGAGATTCCACTTCATGTATAAATTATACGTTTTGAACGTTGGAATGCAAGAACGTGGGATCTTGAAAGTCACTTGACACGGCGCATCTTGATACGATTTGCCATCTTCTGCAGGGCTGAAAAGATGCTTGGTTGTCCAGGTCTTGGTGGCTGATGAACCCCCTGGCAACAGGAGCTCGAACGTCCCACCGAAAGGCCTTCGCGTGCCACGAATACCTGTTGAGTCACAGAGACGCGCGGTGACTCGATGGAGAGAAATCGGGGGAAGATCAAATGTGAAGTCCGCACGTGACGGTTGCAGCTGGATGGATATGTCGATATCGTCTCCTACCACAGCATTTCTTGGGACCTTGATGATCGGTACGAGCCAAAACCGTGGGGACGACTTGAACGCATTTCTCACGCGCGAAAAGAACGTCTTCCCCTCGGGTTCTTTTTTATCCATGCCAAGTATACCTTGACCTTTTCGCATTACGTCTTTGAATGGCTCGAGCTCTTCAACAGTCACGGGGGGACCAGAGATTCGCACTATCTCCGAATATGACTCTTTCTTAGATGTTTGATCGCCCTCGCCCTGTGAGACAGTTGCAGTCACTGTATATTGAATCTGTCCCCATGCAGCCATTGGATCTCCTTCCCAAGGTTCTCGACGGGGCAAGCTCATAGATGGCGGCAAACGATGGCCCCCTGAGCTCTCAAAAGTAGGATCTTCTGGCCAAGAGTGCCTCCAGTACGAGTGTCCCGCGTTGATCTTTTTAGCTGGATCCGAAGGATGTTTCTCCACAGACAAGGGTACGGTGAGTGAAAATTTGGCGACACTAGATCCCATATGGTCGGATGGTTCGAGACGAGTCGTTTGGTACGTTAAAAGTGACCGATCCCTATTGACGAGACCATTTCCAGGCTGAATGCATGATTTGCTGCGCCCTTGGAGAGAGATCTCTAGGGGGCTTTCACTTGTCGATGGGTCCCATCCATGGACACTCCCAGTGATGGTATGGCCAGGCGCAAAAACGCGGTTTGGATAATCGAGGGTGATGTCTAGATCAGCGGTCTTACCTAATGCCGCAGACTCTATTGATGAGGCCATTTGGTGTGGTTTTGAAAATGTCAAGGTATAAGAGAAGTGCTGAGTGAAAGCTGAAAAGGCCGAGCCAGGTGACACGCCTGATTTAAATAGTAGAAGAAATCAGCGATGTACAGAAAATCGCCGATCGTTGCCCAGTATAGACACCCAAAAGAGCCTTGCGCACGGAAATGATAGGTCAAAGCGGCTGACCCTGGCCCCATTTCCCGTAAGTAGGTGCTAATTCATAACTATAGCGCCCCGCTCTCATGGAAGTCACCGTCCCAGTTGTATTGTAATACAGACACTATTGACCTTACTCAATCAGGGCTCGCACACGTCGGATTAATGTTCTGGGAATTACTGTAAGTCGTAAGAGTGTGGAGGTATAACTGATTTCGAAATCTGCTGTACAAGGTGGCAGGGGTGCGACCGAAGGTACCGGGAGTGGTCATATTGTGACGTCTCGTCCCATCGTCGATCATCCAGGTTATGTAGATACGCAGCACCACCGTAAGGATATTGGCCATCGTGAAGCTCTTCAAGTGGGATGAAGTGTAAAGCAAGCAGAGAACTGTGAGCAGTTAGCTAGTAATCACTGATAGGCGATATAACCCGAAGCCGCAGCATGACAATAAGCAGTAGGGGAAATTAGGGAAATAAGCCTTACTGTCCAGCATTACCAAGCATTGCCGAGCTTTGCTTAATTTATAGTATAACTTGACTTTAAGCGGACCTCTACCGCCAGACTCTCAATGAAGCAACTGCGAGATGGAGACGAAAATTGTTGACAGATTGCAGTCGAACGGTCGCCCCACTTGCTCGGGTTTGCACTGAACTTCCTGACTAGGCTTCTTTTCCAGGCTCTTGTGTATATTTAATACTAGAGGTCATAAAAGCTCCTTGTATTATTACAATCTGTTATTTACGCTATAGCATATTAAGTTTAGTGAATCATGTGATTAGGGTTTGAACGATCATCTCTCTGTTTCCGACATAGAAGGCAATACCGGTCGTCACTGTACGTATTGTTGATTACTGGAGTCCTCTATCACTCACGGAGAGAGGGAATCATCTGTGAGGTCTCGAATAGATCAAATAACAGCAGGATGTCCGGAAAGTGGCAGTACTTTCTTAGGCCTTTATAGTTCAAAGCCCTCCTCCATCTCCCAGTCATATAGGAAACGCGTTTGCACACTCCGACCCTGAAGTGACTGCACACCAATCTCCACCGTCTCACCAGGAACCAAATCCACAAAATTATCCTCGAAAACTGCATCCTCGCCTGGCTCAGTCATAGGCACGGATAGCACCACTCCTTTGACGGGGGCACTTGCACTGACGAGGATCCTGTCGCCCGACTCTGTAACGCTAGTATTGATACGTAGATCCTGGGAAAAGTGTAGCAGCCTGAGGGGTTCAGGCCAGGAAACCCAACGTGCAAGACGTTCGGTCGTTCCAGTATCATCCAGGTAGGCGGCGACGACAGTGTTGTCGGGATCTGGGATGCTGATGCTAGCGATTTCGGTCGTTCGATTAGGCGCAAGAACCACAGTCTGCTCTGCTTCATTTTTGGGCAGTGATACGCAAGATCCGGATCGGATATCGTAGGCAGTCAGTCTGAGAGTGGCTTTCTGCGGCTCCGTGGTGCCGTTCACGGCCCAGACATCCAAGGCATGCTTTTCTGGTGGATACCCCGTCACGATGTAAGGGGGCTCTTTTGTAACTGTGCGCTCCATGCCAACGACGAATTTCGCCAACGCTCTTTTTGTGACATAATAGGCGGGTTTGCGCTGCAAGTCAACATCTACCAAAGCCCAGCTAGAGCCTGGCCAGATATCATTCAGCTGCCACACGAGGACTCCAGAGCAGTACTCTTGCTCAGGGCCCCGGAACTCGCGACGCCAGCAATTGTAGGCGTAGGCCATGGCATCTGCTTGCAGGAACTGAGTGCAATAGACGAAATCTCGGAGTGGATTCATGCGGAAACGGAAATTCTCACCCATGTACATGGGATAACGGCGTGTGTGCCCGGGTCCTTTGTCATGGATGTCAAACGTCTGGGATTGGGCGTGTCTTTCCGAGGGAACTGTGATGGCACGATGCAGAGTGCGCAAGGAGGGACATGATTCAAATCCAAATTCACTGATAAAGCGAGAACTGTAGTTTTTGTAATCTTGGTAGGGTGACAATTTGCCATGCCAGACTTGAAGTTCGAGAGGTCAGCTTTTCTCTTCTCCATTCATCTCAAGTAATACGATTGAGAAAACTCACCGTCCCTGACATGGGTATCTCCTACGGTTATGTCATTCGAGTAGGATCCACCATAAGGACTACTCCTCCAGTATGGAACATCACCTCCTAGCTCCTCTACAAGACGAGGAAGCAATCTCTCATAGATTTCCCTGCCAGGGAAATCTGTCTGATCCCACGGTCCTTTTTCATCTGTCATGTCAAGCTCCCAGCCCCATTTTTCAGCCAACAAATAATCTTCATTATTGCCAGCCCAGAGAACCAAGCTCGCATGGTGGCCCACGCGTCTCAATTGGGCCTCCCCTTCCAATTTGACATTTTCCATAAAGTCCTGCGACGCCGGGTAGTTACCACAAGCGAAGAGGAAATCCTGCCACACCAAGATCCCCTCACGGTCACAAATGTCGTAGAAATCATCAGATTCGACAATGCCTCCACCCCAAACACGTATCATACTCTGGTTTCCAGACTTGGCGAGCTTCAGCCAGTCGGAATAACGCTGGCGCGTCATACGCGGTAGCATGAAGTCTCCAGGAATCCAGCACGAGCCACCAGCGAATGTGCGGATATTATTAATTTCGAAGACAAATGATTTTCCTTCCGCATTCTGGAGTGGGTGCTGGAGTAGATTAACGCGACGGAGGCCAATGGATTGACTCCTGCTGTCTTTTTCGGGTAACCGGATAGTAACCGTGTAAAGTGGTTGGTCCCCATAAGTAAAAGGATACCACAATTGAGGATTTTTAACAGTAATGCTGGCTTCAAATCGGGCACCAACCACCTTCAGAATGTGGTTCTGGAGACGGGACCCAGCAGGATTAAGAAGTTCAAGGCAGACTTCCTGGTTTGGGGAAAGATGCTCAACGCTCCCTTTGACACTCAACACAGCCGTCTTCAAATCCGCCGAAACCTGTTGGCGAATGAGAAGTTCATCAATTCTGTTCTCAAAAATATCGAGATATATGGGCTTCCAGGGGCCCGAAGTATTGACAGCCGGTCCCCAGTCCCAGCCCTGTAATTGTATCAGCACTAACCCTGGCCCGCGATCTAGCGTATACAGTCAAGCAGAACAAGACAACCTACCCAATGGTACTGCGCCTTTCTCAGAAATAATCTCTCTGGACCGCCAAAATGCACGTCCGTCTCGATGCCTTTGTATCCAATGCGCTTTCTCTCATCCCGTGAAAATGCAGGCGCATTCCTGAACCGCAGTTCCAGTGAGCTTTTACCTTGAGCCTGTTTCAATAGTTCGGTAACGTCGACTCTATGGGCTAGATGCATATTTTCGCTCGCCAGAATATGCTTTCCGTTGAGAAATAGATCAACAACTGTATCTAAGCCCTCAAAGGCAAGGACAGCGTGCTCATTGGGGTTCGAAAGATCGAGATGGGGTACCTCCGACGTAAAGTACGTCCAATCCGCATCGTTGACCCAAAGGCATTTTGTTTCATTCGCGTCGATGTATGGGTCCGGAATGAGCTCGTGATGAAGGAGGTCAATATGAGCGACGGTCGGGAACTGGGCGACAGGTAAAAAAGAAGAGGCGGCGGAGTTGTTGAGGTTGCTGGCCTGTTTGAACTTCCAGCCTTGAGTGACTTCGATCCTCGTGAGTTCCGGCATCCTTCAAATGTGCAGTTTGCAGTCCTGGTCAGAAATGCTAGTGGTGCTTCCAATTGCAGTCAACTATAAACTTGGTGACCGTCTACTATATATGTTTTTGAAATCACCGATGCGAGTTTAGAGCCAAGTACGGGATAAGACACCAATAGCCGTTAATTACTTAACTCGGTTTGGTCATCGCCGCCTTTCTAACCCGTTTCGTCTTGTCCGCACCGTAAATGTGGAGATGCGATCAACGAAGTCCGAAGTGAACGAAAGCAGTCCGTAACCGATCACGTGTTCGCGTATTTTCCCTCGTGTATGGACAGCCGAGATGGGCATAGGTTATTGTAGTATAAGAATGTCTTCGCTACAGCCTTGCAAATTATAGTTGTTCTAAATTCCCCTTCTCGGTCGATATCATCTCCCGCCATGGCTGGAATCGCTATCTTAGGAGCCGGCATCTTTGCCACTGATGGTAATTATCCCCTCAACCACGAACAACAATTACAATCGCTAACACTCTAAACAGAGCATCTCCCAGCTCTTGTTTCGAACAAAGCGAACCTCAAAGCCATTTACTCCCGTTCGAGATCTTCCGCTTCCACATTGGTGGATGCAGCGAAGAATCTAGGTGTTGCGGGTGTCGAGCTCTATTCAGAAGACAGAGCTGGCCATATGCTGGACGACCTTCTGAAATGCAAGGATATCGACGCAGTCGTCATCGTCCTACCCATTCCTGTCCAACCAGATATCGTCCGCCGTTGCCTTGCAGCTGGAAAACATGTGCTGTCTGAGAAACCGATCGCAAAAGACATAAACACTGCACGCGCGCTGATTGAGGATTACAAGAAGCATTACGCCAAGGAAGGATTAATTTTCAGCGTCGGCGAACAATTCCGATTCATGCATGAATTTGAACTCGGGCGGAAATGGATTGTCGACGAAAGAGCCGTTGGCGACATTACACAGCTTCACCTTAAGATATGGCGCAATCAGGGTCCCAGTGGAAAGTACTACGAGACTCCATGGAGAAAGGTTCCGGAATACCAAGGAGGGTTCTTGCTTGTTGGCGGCGTCCACCATATAGCAATGCTTCACTATATTTCTGGGCAGGAAGTTGTTGAAACTCGTGGTTTCTCACGTCAAGTCGCTGCTCATCTGTCGCCTCTTGATACTATCAATGCGGGTATTCTCCTCAGCGGCGGCGGAACTGGTACCATTTCGATGTCCTTTTCATCCGCAAAACGAACCACCGAGTTTACCATCGTTGGTACGAAGGGCAGCTTTTTCCTGACCGATGGTCCTGATGGATTTATCCTAAGTCTTGAGCGGAGCTCGGGAGAAAAGTGCAGTGAAACGATCAAGAGTAAAGGAGTGGAGCTCGAGATCAAGGCTTTCCTAGACGCCGTGAAGGTTGGAAAAGCAGAGTCTCGTGCCGGGCCAGAGGAAGCACTGAATGACCTGGCCAATATCGAAAGCTTGTGCTCTGATGGATGCAAGGTTGACTCATACTAGGTCTTCTAGTCTTTTCAGAAACGATGTGGCTTTGTCTATATTCTCTCAATTCAGTCAATTCAATGGAAGTATACAAAACGCACTTAAAATTAATGATCGGCCATGTATTTGCTAGATCCTTCCGCGGATACTAATACTTCGCAGAGGGCTACCGTATATCCCCTTCTTAGGACGCGAACGCTGTTTCAGCAGAGAGCGGGACTGCGAGTCATAAAATTGAGGATATATAAAGTATAGTATTATTCTAATAACAAAAAACAGCTTCAATCATTCTTACAAGACCCTTCGAGCGAATCGATGCGCTCTACATTTTAAGGCTGTCGTCCTGTGTTTAAAGTACACCCTCTAGGATGGGGGATGGAGTCCCTTCTGCTGTTGAGCCCTTCACAGCAGATGTGTTATTATGATGGCAAATTGTTTGGTGGGTATCTTGCTTTCCTGATAGATCTTATTATTGTAGATTGCTGCTGACTAGCATTCACGACTTATCTCAACATATTGTTTGTACGCCCTGTTCCGCCAAAGGTGCCGATACTCCTCCGTGTATAGCCCGATAAGGTTGAATACCGCAAGATCTATCTAAAAGGATAGGGAGAAAACTCTCGCGAATAGCTGAATATCATTCAAGCGGACGCTTTATTCATCAGGCCCAAGGTTTGATGCAAATCGTGGCTTTTATATAAGTGATTTTTCAAGTTGCTTCCGAGTAAGGTATTATGGATTACTGAGTATACAAGATTATACCATCCAGATTCCATTACGGACCCGGTCCTTAGCGCCTGGATATGCAGTACGCAGTTCTCCCTCAAACCCGCTGTCCGAGTCTGTAAACCCAGTTTTGTCGACATCCGCTACTCGAGTGATATCTTCGATCTACGGTCGCTGAGGATATGGAGGGAGGATAATTCATTGCTTTTAGCTTTTTTTATTGCATTTGCATCTGATGCGATTTGGTATACCGGACACTTGTATGCATAGCCAGGTTCCGAAGGACTACATCTCGTACCCACTCACAGTTTTGTTTATACAGTCTCTTGTATACCATTACAATGACGAACAAGAACCCTTAACTGAAATACATGGCATGGATTCAAGGGACCTCAACAATCTGTTGCCATCCCTAAATCGGGGTCGAAAGAAACACTAACCGAAAACTAACGGGCATGGATTCGCCAGAAATATCAACAAGTCCCAAGTTAGATGTTTCGGGTTCCCATATACCACTTTTGAGCGATTTGATGCAGCTTTCTGCGATCAAGCTTGTTGGATCTTGTGCGGGGGATGCGGTCGACGAGAATGAACATGCTCGGCATCATGTGTTTGGGCAGTGTGGTGTCGACTTCGTGCTGCATTTTCTTCACCAGGTTGTTCACGTGGAATCGATTTGTGATGGGGAGAAAGGACATTTCTTGGTCGGAGATACTTGGGAGCAGATTTGCTGGGTTGTCGATCAGGAACACAAAGGCCACCAGGATCGGGTCATCGACACCGTCGATCTCGCCGAGGATGTCGACGACGGTGAAGTCGCCAGGCGAAAGGGTCTTGCGAAGGACGTACTCGACCTCGGTTGACTCGACACGTCCGCCATTAAGCTTGAGCAGCGTATCTTTACGGCCCATGTGCTCGACTGTGCCATCGTGACGGTATCGACCGAGATCGCCAGATCGATAAATCCGCATATTCGCCGCGCGTGACGGGTGCAGATCTGCAATCCACTTAGGGACGGTCTTCAGGAACCCAACATCGGGTTTTTGGCAGAGATCATCGAGGTAGCCGCGAGAAAGATGAGGTCCCTCAATCAATATTTCACCAACAGCGCCGACAGGCACGGGTCGCTCGGGGGAAGCAGGATTGGCGATCCAAATGGCACCGCTGCCAGATTTCCCGACGACGGCATTGTGTCCTGCCTTGGGGCTATCGTTATAGGCGCAGAATGTGGCCGCCTCACCCATTCCATATTGATTCACGAGCTTGACATGGGGACCCCATTTCATCAGGAGATCATTTGACATGGGCTCACCACCGACACAGAGCAGTTCTAATGAGGGGATGTCCTGGGGAGCGAGCTGGATGGCAATTGTGGGGGTCATGAAGCTCATGTTGGCCTTCATCTCGTTCACATTCTCAATGAGACCGGCGATGGTCTTTTCGGGGGTCGGGACACAGCAGCATCCACCTGCAGCGAGAGCCGTGAGATAGTCGTTGTTACTGATGTCGAAGGCATAGTCATCGAATTGGAACACACGACTGTGGCGGCCGAGACCGAGAACCTTGTTATAATCGCGGACCGCGGTGGCGTAGGAGCGATGTTCTTGAATAATACCCTTGGGTTGGCCCGTACTTCCAGAGGTAAACAGAATCAGGCAAGCATTTGAGGGTTGGACGGTAGTGCATGCCGGGTCACTCGCCTCAGGCAGCTCCTTCAGCATATCGCTAGTAATTGAGATGATATTCGAGATCATGGATGTGTATTTCGACGCGTATTCGGGGGATGTGAGCATGATCTTAGCGCCGACACGGCTAATTACGGAGTCAAGGAAGATGGGAGGGTCGCTGGCATCGATGGAGATATACGCACCGCCGGCCTTCATGATAGCTAGGCGAGCAATAATCGCAAAGGCGGACTTTTGGAAGCAACTCAGCACGAAGGTCTCTGGGCCAACACCGATGGTGGTCAGGTGTAGAGCAAGACGGGAGGTGAGATCATCCAATTCTTTGTAGGTGAAGTTTCCGTCCCAGGAGCAAATAGCGGGGGCGTCGGGGGTCAGTTTGGCGTGTCCCAACGCCATATCGTGGAGAAGAACCTCATGGGAGTCGGAGACTTCCTTTGTGTACTTCTGCAGGAGGATGAAATCCAGATCGGAGCACAGGTCGAGGGCCTCGAGGGCAATTGTGGGAGGGCGGTAGACGGAGGCGACGACCTTATTCAGGGAGTGCAGAAGACTTGTAGCGAATACTTTGGACATCTCTGGCGAGGCGAAGGCGAGGCTTGCGTGCAGTTTGTCCTTGTTGTTGGTCACATTGAGCATCAACTTGGGCTCGGAAATCTGGAAGGAGGAAAGAATGATTAGCTTGATGAGAGTGTCAACAAGAGGAATCACGAAATAATACATTTGAGTTGACAAAAGGAGGAGCCTCCTGCAGGTTTGGCAGATCGCCGGCATAGCGGATGGCCGACGTGAGGAAGTGCTTCTGCTTGTCGGGGGCAGGCACGTCGTCAGGATCAATCGAGCTCAAGCCCGCTTTGATGAGACAAAAGTCCCGGACGAGGTCCTTCAACGGACGCTCTGAGGAGAACTCAAGAGCGCGCGAGTTGGTTCCTGGCAGGAACTTGTCGTCTACGTAGCATAGATTTGAACCAGGGTGGAACTCCAGATACATGGTTCTCGCGGGAGAGAAGCCATTCACAACAAGAAGCCAGCAGACGGTGAGTATCGACTCGATGTCCAGACTGTGGGCCAGTTCTTTATCCAGATATTCCAGATATTGGGAGTTGGCAGCCTCCAGGATGTGGGACTCGCAGAGGGTCAAAGGCAGATCGACGACTTCGCGGGGGAGCTTGGTGGTCGCCTTCTTGGGGAGCTTTAGGGCGTTGATGGAAATATGCGCAGCATCATAATCGAGGGCTGTAATCGAGGGCACCATGATGAAGGAAGATGTAAGAGAATGGAATGGTTCATCTAAAGTTTGAGTAAAAAAGGCCCAGGTTCCGCCGCAGGTATAGTATCGTGGTTCAGTGTCAAAAATTAGTAGGAGAAATCTCCAATTCCGAGGCTCAATAAATAGGGCAGGTATTCAAGGGGTGCAAACGCAACTATACAAAGGGGGTTGTAGTCTTACAGATATTCAGCTTGCTCTTGCATTCGTGGTGGGTTCTGCTGCGCATGCGAGATCAATTCCAATGGGATCTACCGAGCCCGCATGTGGCGATCTACGCTGCAGCTGGGATTTTTGTCGTAAGGGACTGTGCAACCCCAGTGGGGCCTTGATCGTTTCATCCTGTAATCTATTTTTTTTGCTTCTTCTCATAAAGTATTTGGATCTGTCCAACTGGCGTGGCTGGCTCGGTTCAGCTCCTCATAGCGCAGACCATTCTCGCCATCTCCCCCTCATTTCGAACTCAGTCCTGTTCTGCTCTTCACTCGAGGGCACTCGGTTTTTGACAGCAATTATGGGTGTTCAATATGTGTTTTCTCGCAAAGCGAGATCATCTGATACATTTATCCTGGTGGCCCTGTGCTTTGCATTGTTTACAGTACGTTCCGTGGTCCGCGATGAAGTCTCGCGCTCGTACCGGCTAACCTTAGAAATCTCCGACCACAGGATACTTTTGTTTATGGCATTGTGAGTATTTTCTGCCGACTTGCATGCAAACGAGACACAGTGACTCACCTACTTTCAGATTGTCCCCATTCTGCCCTTTCTGTTGATGGACCATGGCCATACGACTGAGGATAATGGTAACTCGCGCCCGAGTCTTCACTACTTGAATGAACCTTACTGACTGATACCGTCTAGTTCAACAATGGACATCCCTGATGCTGGCGAGCTACGGCGGCGCCCTTCTTGTCTGTTCCCGTGGGTATCTTCATCCTGAATCAATCTTCGTCTACTGACAATAGCATCGCATAGCCGTCGCCGGATACCTCTCTGACAAATATCGCGCCCGTAAGGCACCGCTAATCTCCGGCTTCGTCGCCATCGCCCTTGCGACAATCCTCTTCGTCTCTGCGCGCACTGCCTGGGTCCTACTTGTGGCACGGGTCTGCCAGGGTCTCTCCGGCGCTGTTGTTGGGGTTCTGGGACTGAGCATGATTGCCGAGACGGCCAGGCCGGAGAATTTGGGGGCATACATGGCGTGTGGATCCACAGCTTTGACCTGGGGCATGCTTTGTGGACCGATGGCTGGCGGCTTTCTGTATTGACTCTTACCTCTCATTGAGACCTTAACGTCTGACGTGGCTCAAATAGGTTCGCAAAGTATGGCACTATGGGCGCCTTTGGGGTCCCGATAGCGCTTTTGGTGGTGGACATTGTTCTCCGACTGATGATGGTGCAGGAAGATGAAGGTGTGCCAATTGAGGCTCGACTTGTTATTCTCTGCTTACCAATGACCTTTAGGTAAAGGCAAGAGCCCCGAGGCATTCACCAAAGACGACCCGCGGGAGAACTCTCCTTTTTTGAATGACGTGCCCAAGGAAGAGGATTCTTTGAGCTTCTATCATTTCTTGCATCCAATTCTTCTCGGTGTTGTCTTCACCGTGCTGGCTGTATCCTCTATCCTATCTGCGTTTGAGACGGTAACTAGATCTGGAAGCCCCAACCGCAATGAAGCGACCGAGCTAACTAGCTGCAGACCCTCCCACTTTACGTGATCCAAACATACCGCTGGTCCAGCATGGGCGCAGGATTCGTCTTCCTCCCACTGACAATTCCGTCCGTGCTAAGCATTCCCATCGCCCACTTTGTGCGACGCCTGAAACCGCGCATGATCGTCGTGACCGGCTTCGTCATCATGACCATTCCGATGATGTGCTTGCGGTGGACGCAGGCCAATACGGCTCGTCACGAGACTATTCTAGTCACCTTGCTTTTCATTATCGGAGTCTGCCTTGCTACGGTGCAGGCGATCATCGTGGGCGATGTCTCGAATGCCGTCCGTCGGATCGAGCGCCTGTACGGAATTTCAGACGAGAAAAGTAGCGGCCAAGGGAGGGGCTATGCCCTCTGCAACATGGCATTTGCTGCAGGCCAGGCGGTCGGGCCGATCGCTGGAGGGTACATCAAGCACGAACTGGGATGGGGCGTTATGACGCTGTTTCTTGGGTCCCTCTGTTTGGTCGCAGCGGGTACTTCGTTCTTTTCCGTCTCGCCCGAGCCACCTACCGAAAAGAGCGAGGATGACATGGGTTGCTGTGAGGCATAGATCTGAGTGGATGGAGGCGCGGTGGGGTGCGTACCATTTCGCGCAGGTTTACCGACTCAATGGCTATGTTAGACTACCTGGACATACATACTACTATTACCGTAGCTTCTAAAAGTGCAGTGTATTAGTGTTATTTTTATCAACTTAATCCCTCAACGAAGTCATTCGAGTGTTGTATTGGCCCTCAGCATGTACTCTCCAAATGTACAATTATGGGACTAAGGCTGCGGAAACGAACGGCGTTCATCGGAGGTGGATCTAGCCGGATCCACCTCTTCGGGCAAACCTGCGGGGTCCTTATGTCTAGGCAGGCCCATCATTCTTGGTTTCAGCTAGGGCTGCACACGAATAAGGATTTTGCTAATTCGTATTCGTAAATACCTAGAGGAGGCTTGAGGTTTCTGAATATTAGCTGAGGTCGGCTCGACTTTGACGTTGCCGACCGATTGTGTCAAGTGAAAAGCGACGGGAACTACCGCCAAAAATATATTTCAACGATAATTCGCGGCTTAATGGGTTTCCAAAGGATAGCAAATAATTATACGAATAAAGCAAATTTATTCGTACGAATATTGGCAAGGCAAAAATTCTCGTTTATTCGTATTCGTGTACAGCCCTAGTTTCAGCTGGTACTGGAGGTGCAGATACAAGCTACAGCACTAGTCGGACTAGGGAGTAGCTAGAGCCCCACTCAAGCTGCGCGGTCGGGAGATCACCAATCTCAGCCAGCCACGGCCTGGACACATAAATAACCTACGCGGGTCTATTGGCCCTTTGTGTGACCATCGATGGAGAAACTAGCAACGTAATTCGTCAGAAGTACCCAAATACCGAGGATCGATCTCTGGGGAGGTGTCATCGCAAGGACGCAGTGCATCCGTCTAAAGAACCCGATCGACACTAGGGTACCCATTCACCTACAGCACCTGTGAGACTTCTCCAGGCTTAACGTTAGTTGTCAGGTGCTACAAAATCCCCTACTTTGTGAGCCCAGCCGCTTTATAAAATAATACACTATGAGTGAGCAGACTCTGGACCACTCGGTCTTCCGCGTGGCCAAGGTAGTAAAATTTTCCCCGTCAGCGCTAATCTATGCAGACGCAGCTGTGTGGAGACTCGATCGATAGGCAGTGTAACGAGGCTTGCAGAAACCAGCCCTTTCTCAAATCGAGCACGGTTTGCATCCACTGTCTACTTGGCTGCAATTATTTTGAATTTCTGAAAAAAAGAAATCGCAATCTCCGCACTCGATGGTCGGTCGAACCTCGGCAATTACGGTTCATACCGTTTGACAGGGCAATTGCCTTGCCAGACCTATCCTGCAAGTTCCTTGGAGACATGCAGCGAGCTATGCGCGCCACATGCGTGACGAAGCTCAGGTGCGTTATATTTGCCAAAGGATTCAGAAACGTTAGGCGCCAGCCAGCAGTCCGCTTGGACCTCCAGACAAACTGTCCATTGTCCAATAAAGGGATAGGTGTGGTTCTGGGTACCCAAACCTCGGTGGCAGGAATACTGTCAACCTGCAAACCGCTTCATCTCGAAATATGGCAACTCTCACCACGTAGTGACTAATGAGATTTCCCTTCTGAAGTTACCGACCTCGAAGGCGTCGAGGCCCTGTTCGCGTCGGCGGTGCCAGTAGTTTGCCTATTCGCAATTAACGAGGGGGAGGCGTCCACGTCTTGTTGACATGTCCCATGTGTGGCTCAACGACAAAATCAAATTATCCGAATCTCTAAATCTGACAAGAGCTTAATGCGTTGTATTACAGTGCCTCTGCGTGAGAGGCAATCATCGACGGCACACCTCCTCCAAACGACATGCCCAGGTCCACCCCCGTCTCCACCCCATGAACCACTGTCTCTATCAATCCCATCCCGTAGCCGTGGGTCTCTGTGCCGTGTGGGGGCTTTTGATCCTTGGTATTTTCTTTTGTCGGTTCTTTCGAGGAGTCTGATGTTTTTGACGAGGTGTCCTTGACCAAAGCAGCCTGGCACAGCTGCTGCCAGGACTGCTTGGCCCGCTCTGCATGTTGCGCGGGCGTCTGGTGGTCGGTGGACGCGAGGGTCCTTGAGAAGATCTCATATGCAAGGTACCCCGACCAGCCGAGGTCGATGATGGTCTTCAGGATGCTGAGGACTGGCAAGAAGCCGCCCCGGTCGGACTCGCACAGGAAGAGTCGACAGTTGCGCGACCAGCTCAATCGACTGGGCTGACCCGCGACGTAGTAGGGGTGGCCCGGAAGGAGAGGCTGGCTGAGACGCTCGGCGTCGGCTATCTGGACAATAAACAGCTTTCTCAGGTCCAGAGTCGAGGTCATCCGGTCCAGCGAGCTGCGCAGATCGGCTTCGGCCGTGCCTGCCACAAGGCCACCAGCAGTGGTGGGGTCGGCATAGACGGTGCCGGCGATGTTGAAGGTGTCAAGTGCAATTCCTAGATTGGGCCGATTGACGGCCTGGACGATCTTCCAGGACTTTTCCCAGGTGTTGACGTGCGTGCCCCAGGCCAGCGCCTCGTAGGCAAACTTGATGGTCGGTTGGTGTTGGGCGCCTCGTGCGGCCAGTTCGCGGAGATCCTCGACAATGATATCGAAATCTCCGACGGTCTGAGGTAGTTCAGTGGCCGGATCCTCGGGGAGAAAGTTGGAGGGGACCAGGATGGTGTCGGCGCCGAGGATGGTGAGCGCATCCATCCAGATGGGTACCACCTCGTCCAGGATCTGGTTGCGCTTCTTGCGATTCACCAGGCCCTCGTAGAAACGCAGTGGCTGGAGGTTGAGAACGGTGACTTCCAGCTTTTCGCAGTATCCGCGAATCTGGGTGGCGGCAGCGAGGACTGCATCGCGAGGAGGGGTGACGGTGGCAGGCGAGGAGCGGATGCCGCGGGCGAGCGTCTCGAGATCATCAATAAACAGCTC
Organism: Penicillium sp. S103-07; assembly: GCA_037042055.1. Classification (NCBI taxonomy): domain Eukaryota; kingdom Fungi; phylum Ascomycota; class Eurotiomycetes; order Eurotiales; family Aspergillaceae; genus Penicillium; species Penicillium sp. S103-07. Next base: position 97,324 of record JAXQJQ010000035.1, read on the forward strand.
GATCGCCTTAAATCCATTTTTCGCGGCTTCCTCGATTTTGTCGAAGATACTGTGGTATTTGGCAGCTCCCAGGGAGACAGTCGTGATGGCCGGTTTACACTCCATTATCGAGTATGACAAAAGACTTCAGATCAAAGCAAAGCAACGGCGATAATGAAGAGATGGAATCGCAAACACCCTTCTGGTAAGGGATAGATTAAATAAGTCTATTCCCCCATTTCAGCTCATTCAACTTCATACATATATGTGCAAGACGCACTGTTGCGAATGCGCTGGACCCGTCTGTAAGGCGACATAAGCAAAGGGGGTCACACTGACCGGATCGCAAGATGGAGAGATCCGCTACCTCAGCTGCGTCCGCCATCCTATTTTGTTTTTTATGCGACGGCTCTACGAATACACATCAGGTTACACAAGCACATCATCGTGTAGATTGAGCACAAGCCATCGACGATCTTGCATGATGCGGATCGTGTGACCCGGCTACATCCAGCTACCACATCGGCTCCACCACATCGGCTCCACCACAGTACATCAACATACATACTCGGAAGTGGCGAGCTGAAGTGCAGAGAGACATTGATCGGCGGCAGCCACGGCAACAATAGCAAGGAGCTATGAAAACATGCACGCCGCTGAAGCTCTGTTGGATTCTCCGCACCGGTGAGCCTCTCACGGTTGCTATTCGAAAAACTGGTTGCCGAGAATGGCGTAAAAAGTACGCCTTTCAGACACTATAAATTAGTATTTGCCAGGCATTTCCGGTAGTAATTGGTCAATTTAGATTACCTGTATGGTGTTTTCAGCGAGGTTTTCCGTCTGTAACGAGGATCTAGCAAAAATGATGAAAGTCAACAGCTACGTACAGCTTCACATAAGATGTATGCATGCGTGTACTACCTGATTAAAAGGGGGCTGTCTCGTTCCAGCCCACTTGAGCCCACCCCCGGCATGCTCCTCAGCTGCAGCTCTGACCGACCTGACGATAGTCCAAACGCAATATGATCCTCAAGTCTTGCTCGGCCGGACCCTTTTCCCCAGGACTCAATATAAATATTAGATATAGTCCAGGTAGCCTGACCTTCCAGATGTTTGTTCTCAAACATTTTGTTCATACCAATCAACAAGAAAGAAAACTTCGATCCCGGGGATCACGAGCCACGATGTCCACGTCCGACCACAAGTACTATCCCATCAACGGTATTCCCGTGAACAACGTCGAGGCCTCCCAGCTGGGCCCCGAGAACCCGGTGCCCATCCGTCATGAGATCGACTCCTGGAGCAAGGAACCCGCCAACGAAAAGCAAGTTAAGCTGTTCGTGATGGCCCTGGCTCGTTTCCAGAAGATCGATCCTGCGGAGCGTGACTCGTACTTCCAGATTGCTGGTATTCACGGTCAGCCCAATGTCCCCTGGGACGAGCCCATCGACAAGAAGGATGCCGAGGGACTTGGATACTGTACCCACAACAACATCCTCTTCCCCATTTGGCATCGTGCCTACCTGGCACTTTATGAGGTATCGAATTTCCCCCAGTCTCTTGTTGTCAGGTCGAATTGAAGTTAACCCATTCTCAGCAACGCCTTTATGAGATCATGGTTCAAGAAATTGTCCCCAACTTTGCCAAGGACCTGCGTGCGCAGTGGAAGGAGGCCGCCGAAGAATGGCGTCTGCCCTTCTGGGACTGGGGTGTGAGCACCTCAGTGCCTGACCTGGCCAAGTACCCATACACTTTGGTGCCAACCGCCGACGGCACCAGCGAGGAGCGCATTCCCAACCCGCTCTTCCAATTCGTCATGCCCAACAACCAGCCCATGTCCACTGTTGGCATGGACAACTTCAAGGACCCGTGGGTCGACAACGGAGAGATGCTGTTTGTATGTGCTTCTGCTCCTTTCCATCAACATATAACCCTGCTAACCGTGGTATAGTTCGGTGAATGTATTGGAACCAGCCGGTGGCCCGATGAGGGTGAGAACAAGTCGGGCACCGCCACCTGGAAGTATGGTGTCGTGAACAACATCAAGGTCCAGGAGACTCTCAAGGCTCCTGTTTGGCTGAACGAATCCAAGTATGGCCAGCCGGCTGAGATGGTCTACCGTCTGCTCACCACTCCTATGGAATACTCGACCTTTGCTACCACGGCCCAGCTTACCGACCAACAAGACATCACCAACGATATCAACTTGGAGTACAGTATGTGTGCCTCCACCCTCGAACTCTGGTCATCCTTTGTTTAACAGCCTCTGTCCAGTTCACAACAACATTCACGGTTGGGTCGGCGGTCCTCTCAATGGCCACATGTCTCAAATCCCTGTTGCCACCTTTGATCCCATCTTCTGGCTTCACCACTGGTAGGTCGATATCTCATATTCCAGTGTGGAGAATTCCATTCCAAGACGAGACTGACCATCTGGGCAGTAACATTGATCGCATCTTTGCCCTGTGGCAAGCTCTGAACCCCGATAAGTGGTTTGAGAAGGCCAAGGTCAACAAGTTCTTCCAGGAGACCATCGGTCTACCTGAGGGCTCCGACATCACTCCCAACACCCCTCTCCGTCCGTTCCACAAGGACACCACTGGCACCGTGCTGGTCCCCAAGGATGTCCGCTGGCCGTACAAGCTCGGCTATAACTACCCCGAGCTGCAGACCTGGAACTACAAGCCCGAGGGCTACACGTCGACTACCTTCCAGTCTGAGCTGCGCAAGACGGTTAACGAGCTGTACGGTATGTCCCGCCAGCAGCTGATCGACGCCACCCACAATATCAAGGGTGTCGAGTACCTGGAGGATGGCTCCAAGTCCTCCGACTACTCGTTTAGTGTCCGTTACCGCAAGTACGGTCTGGGTGGTGACCCCTTCTGGATCCGCATCTATCTATCCGATGACCCAAACAAGCAGAACCCGACCAAGGACCTGATCACCGAAGTATACAACTTCAGTCAGCGCCCCGAGACCCAATCCGGCAAGTTGGCCTGCGGCAACTGCAAGGGCCAGCAGAAGGCGAACATCAAGTCGACTGCCAGCATTTCCCTAACCCCCATCCTGATTACCCTGCTCAAGTCCGGCAAGGACTTGGCCAGTCTGGCCAAGGACGATGTCCTGAAGTACATCCGTGAGCGCGCCTACTGGCGTGTCTTCCGTAATGGCAAGGAGGTTCCCTCGTACGAGGTCGACAAGCTGGACCTGGAGATCATTGGTGCTACCAATGACTCCACGGTCTACAACGATGCCACCAAGCAGCCCAAGCTGGAGAACTTCAAGCAGGAGCCCACCATCTCCGGTGGTCCTGGCGGCTCCCTGAACCCCAGCCTGCAGCAGCCTACCACCGTCGCTCCTCCTGTTGTGCCCGCCATTCCCAAGGCCAGTCTCCGGGTCGGCTCCCACCTGCCATTCAAAGAGACTCTCAATGCTGACGGTGTGGTCATTATCGACTCGAGCGGTCTGAACCTCACCCCCTGGAAGGGCTCGGGTATCGACAACACCCAGCTCTCCCTGCACGAGGGCACGAAGGGCGACGGCAACACTCTGTTCCTCATTTCCATGCGTCGGGCCGAGAAGGAGATTGTCTTCAACACCAAGATCGACGACAAGTTCGGCAAGGAAGTCCGTGTCTCACTCGACAACCGCTTCAAGGGCAAGACCCCGTCGATCCTGATCCACGACCAGGGCGATGGTTACGAGGTCTTCATCGACTGGCGCCACGTCCTGTTCTTCGAGAAGCGTGCCTATGGCAAGACTGCTCAGTCCATCTCGTACAGTGTCAACCAGGGACAGACTCCTGTCTGGTCGTCCGATCTGAAGGTCAAGGTGTACGCCTCCATGAAGGAGGTCTTCCACCACTAAGCTCGACAATCAGTCAAGGCTTCGTCGGAAGGGCCTTTGATGTTTTCGGATTCCTGAAATGAAAAATCCAGTCATTACCGTTTGGCCATGTTTTATGTACACCTACCCGGAGAATTTTGTCAGTTTGATATTTTAGAACATCTGATTAGCATCCCAGTTAACTCAAAAATCCCGAGATGTATTTTGGTATCATCTGTCCAAGCAATGCCGGTATCTGTTTACAAGGGTCACCCGCGGGTGAGTGCCAGGTCTACTCAGGGGAGCGCTCCCTAAGCACTCGGTGAGCACTCAGTGCACACAATAAAGGTGGGTCGAAATAACGACATGATACTTCAATGACTAATATTCTGGTAAATAGGACGCTTAAAATGGCGTCAAATGTAGCCGTTTTCGGCGCTCAATTTACCGTCACTTAGCGTTGGGGTGTATTTTCTCAAGTGCATTTAAGCCAATTAACTTCTTCCTCCAAATTCAAAGTGTATCTTCCCTCTCTTTTTAAACGAAGGTCACGTGAGCGGGGTGGATATCCCAAATCCCACGGCACCTCCCCCACGGATTCTCAACCCCTTCGTCCTGTCGGTATTGCAGATCGATATTGCGTGAGATTTGTGCTGAACTGCGTTATGGTTTTACACCGTGGCACCAGAGCGAGAGGTTCAAAGGCGTGCTAGAACTGGTTAGCGCTTCGACCTTCCTGCCTTGGCATCCTACTGACTCTATTGCGTCCAGGTTGGTAAGCCAATTAATTCAAATTCTTCTCATTGGTATCTTGGCAAAGAATTTGTAGTTGATGAACGAAGCCAAGTTGTGGGCCCGTGGTCCGAGAGTCAGGAATGTACAGGCCTGATGTGGGTTGTATACGATTTTGTTCTTAGTCCGCTATCTTCCGGGGCGCGATGTACTGCCCAGTGGAGCTCATCGGAGGAAGGGAACGTCGAAATAGTAGACAATTAAACCTTGGAAATTCACGGCACTCGGTTCCGTCCCTTCAGAGAATTCTACCGACCAATGCTCTCGAAGTGACAGGGCGAGAGAAACCCAAGCCCCCTATGCATTGCTCTATGCATTCCCTTCTGCAGGATACTGTCAACGATGGCTTTAACGACACTATCAAGCCCTGTGTAAGACGCTTGGGCAACTTAGTTTCTGTCATTAGAGACGCATCGCACAAAGCCCTCGACGCTTTCAGTAAAAAGCCCACACATCTTCTCGATTCAAGTCACCTCGGAGACCAATTTTCAAGCGGATTCAGGTTATCTACCCACCTCAATAGCGTGGAAAAAACAGGGCTTTGAAGCATTAATGTCGTGGTCTTTTCAGCGTTTCTCGCTGCCATTGCACCAAATAAGCGTCTCAAAAAACTCTATACATGTGGCGACCATCATTGTGCCGGCAATATGACTGACTCTCTTCATTTTGCAGTTACTGAATCTAGAAATCTTGCATTTATACATCACAAAAAACAACATGTCTGTGCATTCAATCGTCTTGTAGCATGTTTCCTAATTTAGCGCATATTTTGAGGATACTCACCCTATCGCATTCACATCCCCTGGAGGAGATGGAGCCTCGGCACTTCTCTGTTCTTTCCCAGAGTGTCCAGTTTGCGCTGCTTCCGGAGTGTCATCATCATTACATTGAAATCTCCTGTGATACCTTGAAGGAATTATTGCGTATCCAGTCAGCGACTCTGCGAGTTTCCGGATCCCATTGGCAGAAGGATGATCGTGAATTGGGAATTGTGATAGATAGAACGCCTCAGACGGCAAACGCAATAAGACGATAGGATCAGAGTAGGCATGCTATCTCCCCTCCAAGTTACCATGTAATCTCCTTGGATATCTCTAATTGTGCAGTGAGATTTTGCTGAAGATAGCTATGGAAACATTAAGGCGGTAAAAATGGGCAAAACGCGGAGTAACGTGACCGTAAAGCCTACAAGCGGCCGTTATCGCAGCAGTCGGAGGGGACCGCATGAGCGCATACTGCAAGCCTATTGGTCCAGCCTCTCCATGCAGTAGTTGGCCATGGAAGGTTGAATAGCTACAAATAGGTACCGGGTTTAACCCTTTGGTTGGAATTTGGAGAGAATCTAATATAAGAATAGAAGAATGACGAGCGCGTTAAAAATTTCGGGAGGCTTTTACATGCCCGGGTAGCTTGTTTCGCTCGCTCAGTCAGAATGCCATTATCTTCGATATACCATAGAACAGATAAGATAGGGACAATCGGCTGCGTGAATCATGCGAACCAAGGATCAATGGATAATGAAGCTCCACGTACAGAAATAGAATGGAAAAATCGAACAGCAGGACCCAGCCCCTGCCAGCCGATCGACTGTATACATTCCAAAGCGGGTAGAGTCTACGTACGCCGCTACGTAACGGGAGCGGAGCGCGTCTCATCTGCTCCACTGTGGCCTCAACTTCAGTAAATGATCGACATGAGGTCATCAACAATGGCTGTCGTTCGCTGTCGGCAACCCCCGCCACGCATTTTTCAGTGTAAAAAAAATACACTTTTTAGCGGTTGCCCGCAGTGACTGACAAGATCAGTTGCCCGGACTCCGGCGAGTGATCGCCAAGATCCAGTATACGTATACTCTGCAGGAACAGCGCCATCTTCTTGGCTGGGAGATCTGCGCAGAACTGAAACAAGGTCATCCCCGAGTGGCGTGGGGCGAGCCATATTAAATCCTGTGCTTGTCCACTGTCCACTTTTATTTATCAGGAACAAGGACCCTTTATCAATATATCTTCTCTACAAATTCTGCGCTTGGTATGCTTCACTGTTACTCCTTGACTATCACATCATCTCTAACCAACTACAGACACTCGTTTATTCTACCTCTATCCACCATGCCTTCCTTCATGCGCTTCCTCGTGGCTACCACGCTCCTCATCAACGCCTCTGCTTTCCCATTGCACGTCCGCGACGCTCTGGAATGGAACTTCGAGCTCTTCCCGACCGCGCGATGCAACGGCACCGGCGACGCACACACAGGCTCAGGCAGCACCGGCTGCCGTGCAAACCTACCCACCGAAGCCGCAGCGTACAGACTGAACTCCGTCGCAGACGGCTGTCGCATCCAGCTCTTTGACAACACCATGTGCGACGAGTCCGAGATGTCGATCGTTTCTGGACCTTTGACTACCGCCGATACTTGTCGCTTTCCTGGCTCGGGACACCGTTACGGTTCTTACCAGGTTACTTGTGACGAGTAGATAGACCGGAAATCAACTCGGGCTGGATCCGAGTTGGAACGTTTTTGCTTTTGGCTTTGTTTTTCGCCCGTTCGATGTGGACACGAATTCAGACTTTGCTGTTCGGCGACCAGATAGACCGATTACGATACCCATAGATTAAATAAATTCAACGATTGACGAATATCACTACTACTTTAACTGTAACATGGACGCGTCCGCTCTTTTGATTCGTGGAGAGCTTTGATGGCCGTGCCGGGATTAAAGTGGCCCCCGCCCTCGCAGCCAATGACGCTGTCACCATGCACTGCAACTGTGTTCCATGTTTCGTGTTTCGTGTGCTTCATGCCACTTGCCCGCTTGAAGTCGCCCCCAACCATCCTAAAGATCCTGGGGTCCTTGAGGGAGGCGAGCCGTGTCGCAAGGGGGTGTGACACACCCGAAACACGGCCCCGTGCTGCGCCCTCTGATTGCTTAATTTGACGTACCAATGGGAGAATCGTCGAGATCGGGTCTCCGATTGGGGTGGTAGTTGTTCCGGGGTTTATTAAGGGGGCCGACGCAGGGCTGCCGAGCAGGGAGGAGTTGATTAATTTATACGAGACCTACGAACGGCATGTACCCGGTACCCCAAATGAGAAATTTCCATCAACAGGCATACATACCCCTGTCTATTTCTCTGGTGAGGTGCCTGTCGCCCTTGGCAAAGCTTAATCGCGATCCATGTCTGCGAAATGGCTTCTCAAGGCGCCTTTGTAGCGACCTCCACGGCTGGCTTCGCAGTACCCAGGGCAAGGCACATAAGGACTGTCGATGAAGTCTAAACCGCTGGAATCGATACTGTTTCCCACTTCATATCCATCCCTTTGGATGAACAGTGCCAAGGGATGTCAAGGATACATGCCAAGTCCCAACTCACCTGGACGTGCCCGGGTGCCGACCAAGCTTCGAAACGTCCAGGCATTGATGCACTGTTAAATATTTAGGTTCATCATGGAGATATCTATAACATCCCTCGACGAAACATCTAAATTCAATGCATTTCGGGTTTTTCATCTCAACGTGACTAGAAACATAGACCAGATACACGTAATGCGCAGAGATATATATCTCTTGGCTTGATTGGGTAGATCAGCCACTACAACGTCCATCGCCGAACCCGTAGCCATTCGGCACCGAGATTATCCCACATTTAAATAAATTTCCCTTCGGGAGATAAAGTTGACATAATTTAGAGGTCAACTTTGAATATGCGCGGAGTTAAGTCAGGGCCCTTCCCGAAGCGGAAAAATGCCGAGCACGCCGGAAGCGGATTGATGGAACCCCACGTCCTCGCGACATCATAAATCAGATAGATCAAAAACGAACTCCATTTATCGTCAGCAGTGATTGAAAACTGCTTGAAAATGTCCGAGCTAGCAGAGAAATCAGACGACATCGTCGATGCCCCTCCGACGGCAGTTTCATTCTTCGACCCCGCGCTCAAGAACGTGCGACGAACAGTGTATATCCAGTGGGCCCGCACCGTCCTAATCCTCTGCATCTTCGTCCTGGGCGTACTATCAATCTTCTGGGGCTCCCAACTTCCAACGGAAAAGAACTTCACTTCGCTCAAAGTATGGGTCGTCGACTTTGACGGACAAACCGAACCATACCGCCCCGATAACCCCATCGTCGGCCCCGCGGTTACAAATGCGACAAAACAAATTATCTCCTCGGACAGCCTCCACATAGGTTTCGAGGTCCGCTCCCCAGCAGATTTCAACAACGACCCCTGGGCAGTCCGCCAAGGAATATACGACGAACACGCCTACGCCGCCGTCATCGTCAATCCAAACGCAACGTTCTTCCTCCGCGGCGCAGTGACCAACCGCAATGAATCCTACGATCCAGCCGGCGCAATCGAAACAATCATCATCTCCGCCCGCGATGAAACCACGTACTATAACTACATCCTCCCCGACCTGACTGTCCTCCAATCCAGCATCGTCTCTTCCTTCGGCCCGCTGTGGGCCCGGGAACTAGTCGCCGCCGCTACCGATCTCTCAACCGTGCCCCCACAGGCTATAAACCCAGGCATCGGATTCACAAACATCGACCTACGCCCCTTCACGCCCGCCGTCGTCGCGCCGGCTGTGACCATCGGCTTGATCTATCTGATTATCATCGCGTTCTTCAATTTCCCATTCCTAATGCCCATCCACGCCCAGTTCATGAAACCGAACGGCCACCCACCGCTGAAAGTACCGCACTGGTTACTGTGGCGCATATTATCGAATATCGCGGCTTACTTCTTCCTCTCGTTCTTCTACTCGCTTGTATCCCTCGCCTTCCTGATCCCCTTTAGCAACGATCCAGCTCCGGATGTCATCTCCGCGAACAATCCCAATGCATACGGTAAGGGGTCGTTCGTGGTATTCTGGATGCTGAATTGGGTTGGTATGGCCGCGTTGGGATTCCCGTGCGAGAACATGGCCATGATTCTTGGTATGCCGTGGTCTTCGTTCTTCCTCATCTTTTGGGTGATTACGAACGTTGCGACTGGCTTTTACGCTATTGACCTCGCGCCTGGGTTTTATCGGTGGGGGTATGCCTGGCCGTTGCATCGAAGTGAGTTACTTTTTCCGAGCTTGTTACGGCAGTTTACTGACTATCGGCAGTTGTCGAGGCCTTGCGGACAATCTTGTTCGGCACGCATTCAAGGATTGGGTTAGATTTTGCGGTGCTTTTTATTTGGATTGCTGTTTCTTTGGCATTTTATCCGTTGGCTTCGTTTATTATGCGTTGGAAGATGAAGAGGGGGCTCTAGGGTGCATGGAATGGATGAAGTGCCCGCAAATGCTAGCGGTATATATAGCTCGAGAACACGATTATAGAAAATATACTCTCTACCTAGCGCTAGGTTGTCAGTAGAAGAGGAGGTACCACTCGATACTGTATTGAATAATCACTGTATAAGAGAATGAACCTCCTACTCCACGAGAATACTCACGGCATCTAGCTTATCGTAAGCCCGTTTCGTCGAGATGTCCCGCATTAGCTCGCTGTGAAAAACTTTGAATCGAGTGGTGTGACTGACGCCTAGTATCCGAGCAGCTTCTCGGTGCTCCCGCTCTGGGCCATGTCGTTGACCTCGAAATGGATCTTGAATTTGGGGTTTGTTGGTTTGAAATGCCGATGCTCGGATATCCCTGAAGAGATCCGTATCAACTTGGGATATTTTGTTAAATACTCCCTGATTTACATCCCCCGGTTCCTGTAAAATTTCTTGGTGAGTGGAGTATAAGTAAGGTGCGGATACGCCACCCGTGGCTGATGTATTGATGACAACACAATCTTGGATTGCAATTTTCCGTTGGATGAAATGTAAAGGGTTCTGGAATTGGGGATTCTCAATGGGTGATCCGGAGGTACTAGAGCGTCCGGGGTCCGCTGTGACGTTGAGGTGATCTAAAATACCGGTGTTGGTTGTGGCCCGTGGACAATATTAGCGTTGATGCAATACCAGCGTTGGTTGTGGTCCGTGGACAATACTGGCGTTGATGATGAGGCGTATGATCCATTCTAAGTGGTTTCTCATCAAATGATCTGCGATATTATCAAAGATGTCATGTTGAAAGGCGGTGTTGGGATATGGTGTACTTCCAAAACAGGAAGGTGGACAGGGCCACAAAGACCTCACATCCCCCAGACTCGGGTAACACGAACCCTTCCAAGACCACCGGAATGACAGGTGCCGTATTACCATCCCGACGTTGTCGCGTGTGGCCGAGTTAAGCTCCGTTTGGCAGGATCCACGCAGGATCCACGTCCGGGGAACCGTCGATCGAGATGAAGCACTGGCGTCCCCTCGTTCAAACATGTGCTCCGGTCTGAATCCGTGATTGGCTCATCCAAAGATGAGATTTCCTTCCCCAAGTTGGCTCGTCGCTGATCACCAGGTACCTGTTACACTATGGACATCTACTAGTATCGAAGCGTATCTGGGTGCCAGCTCCGCCCCTCGACATGGCATTCACGGTGTAACGGTCATCCTTTGCTTAGATATCCTCCGTCTCTTTTCTTTACTTCTTTTTCTTTCTTTCCTTCTTACAACCTTACCACTTGCTTTTCCATCTCCTTTCGCTTCCATCACTTCTTTTCGGTGCTTTCAAGCTGGACCTTCATCGCTTCGCCAAAGCACTTTACGTCAACTTTGGGCAACGAAAAAGCGCCCGCAAAATGGATCACCACGAGGAGACTGGAATATCTCCTGATGAGACTTCCAGCATTTCCGACCCCTTCGAGCGCCGTCGCCTGGCCCTCGCCCGTATTGATAATGCTCCCTTCGGCTGGCACCACGTCCGTGCCATTGTCGTTGCTGGCGTTGGTTTCTTCACTGACTCCTATGATATCTTTGCAATTAACTTGGCTGTCTCCATGCTCGGCGTTGTTTACTGGCAGGATGCAAAGGCCGGCGCTGGAAAACTCCCCTCGTCTTCCGACACCGCCATCAAGGTCGCAACCTCCGGGGGCACCGTCATCGGCCAGCTCTTCTTTGGTTGGCTTGCGGACCGTATCGGACGCAAGCGTATGTACGGAATCGAGCTCATGATCATCATCCTGGCCACTCTCGCCCAGGCTCTTTCCTCCAACTCTCGCGCTATCTCCATCACCGGTCTCCTCATCTTCTGGCGCGTCGTCATGGGCATCGGTATCGGCGGCGACTATCCACTGTCTTCGATCATCACCTCCGAGTAAGTTCAATTGATCCAAATACTTTCTTTCATGTGGTGGGGCCGAACTAATCCGTGACGCCAGGTTCGCAACCACAAAGTGGCGTGGTGCGATGATGGGTGCCGTTTTCGCCATGCAGGGCATTGGCCAGTTTACCGCTGCCATAATAGCTCTCATCGTGACTGCAGGCTTCCGGAAGTCTTTAGAATCTGCCAAGGATGTCGGCCATTGCACCGGAGTCTGCCAGCTTGCAGTTGACAAGATGTGGCGTGTTGTGATCGGCTTCGGGGCCGTGCCAGCTTGTGCTGCTCTTTACTACCGATTGACCATCCCAGAGACCCCTCGTTACACGTTCGACGTGAATCGCGACATTGTCAAGGCTGACGAGGACATCCGCGCCTATATCAAGGGCCACCCCGAGGGCCACCCAGATGACATGCAGCGCATTATGGTCCTTCGCAACGAGAGTATCGAGTACCTGGTCCCCAAGGCTAGCATGGCTGACTTTTGGAACCACTATGGTAACTGGCAGAATGGAAAGATCCTCCTTGGAACTGCTGGCTCCTGGTTCTTCCTTGATGTTGGTAAGTTCGTTCGCTTCCTTGAGAACCTGCTCATGTGCTAATCGTGCTTCTAGCTTTCTACGGTCTAGGTCTCAATAACTCAATTATCCTCAGTGCCATCGGCTGGACTGGGGGAAATAACGTTTACGAAACTTTCTACCGCAACGCGGTCGGAAACTTGATCTTGATCTGCGCTGGTGCCATTCCCGGGTACTGGGTCACTGTAGCCACAGTCGATACCATCGGGCGCAAGCCAATCCAATTGGCCGGCTTTATCCTCTTGACAATCTTGTTCATCATCATCGGCTTTGCCTTCGAGCCCCTCAAGCATTCGAACAACGGTCTGCTGGCAATGTACATCCTCGCACAATTCTTCTTCAACTTCGGACCCAACGCTACTACCTTCATCATCCCTGGCGAGTGCTTCCCTACTCGCTACCGTTCCACATCGCACGGTATCAGCGCAGCCTGCGGAAAAATCGGCGCCATCATTGCACAGTACGTGTTTGGCCCCTTGGTCCACCGTGGTGGAAAAAAGGATGGCTCCGACTCTCCCTGGTTGAACCATGTCATGCAGATCTTCGCTCTGTTCATGTTCTGCGGAATTTTCACCACCCTGTTGATCCCCGAGACCAAGCGCAAAACTTTGGAGCAACTGAGCGGCGAGGATTATTACAATAATCCTGCCGTCGAAATGACCAATACGAATCCCGGCAAACTCGACGAGTCTGGTCGCCCCAAGGATCGCACTATGACCACCGTCCAGGGAAACGGGAACGGCAACTGAGCCCATGTGTAACGGAACACACTGCAAGGCCTGGTCTCTGAAAAAAGGAGAGAGATATGGGTTTCCCAGAGAAATGACGGGACAATAATTGCGTCATTTATTTCGTATGCGCTTAATCTGAACCTCCTATTGGGGCTATACCATACCCCCAGCTATACTTACATGTAGCTCGCAATAATTGATAATGAAAACTCCTTGCTTGAATGACGCCTTTGTATGAACATCGAGTAAGAAAATAAAGTCGAATCACGGCTACTTGCAGATAATTGAAAAAGAGTTTGCCTTTGGCGTTGTACCATCGCATGCATACCACGCGACGATACTACGTACATTCGACCACGAGGGCCCATTAGGGTTAATCTGGACGGAGATTCATATATGTTCCCATCTGCATAGACCGGAATGCCCAGTGTTTGTGTAGAGTGTCGGGGATATTTGAACTTTGGGAATATCGGTTGTACCACATTGCAGATTTCAGATGCCTGGAAGAGGACTCGGCTGGGCTTGCGGAAAACGTGGCTCATTACAACTACATTGGTTGCCGAGACTCGTGGCTAGAGAGTTCGCCATTTACTGGTCTCGATTAGATCTCAGTTTCTCCAGACTTTTTTAGATGGACCATGCTCTCAGTTCAGGCAATTTTCTCCAAGGAAGAGCCCGAGCACTCGGAGTAGACCTCGAAGGCTCTCATTTACTGACTTTGAGAACTTACTTCATTCATCATCTCTCACTCTCATCAACCTCTTCCACCCACCTATCACGTTTCCATCTACCCACACCCTATCCATCATATTCCGACTCACTGTGCCATCTCTTGACTTTACGAACACAAGATGGCGCGTCCGGCTGTGATCCCAGCTTCACAGCAGGGTCGGACCGTCGTGTCAGCCATTCGAGACACCACTCGGCCCGAGCCGAATCCATCCAAGCCATCCTACAAAAACGCATCAACCCAGTCTCCCCCTCCAGAGTGCAAAAATACTACGGTCATTCAGAACAAACAAGAACAGCCAGTTAATCCCACCACGACCATTCCCCATGAAAATCAGACCTCCATCGGCAAAGCCACCAAAAGCACCAATCGACTGCACTCTCCCGAAACCGACGAAACAACTACCTACATTGCCCGCACCGACGCAGACCTAATCCCAGCCCTCCAGCTTGTATCCGACTCCGTCGCCCAACAGCGCCAACTCGCCGCGCGGTCCCTCATCCTACACCCTATAGTCTGGGCACCCATGCTCCTCAGCATTCCATACCTCCTCGTCGAAAGAGCCCACGACTCTTCAGACTGGCTCATGGTCGTCATCACAATGGCCTGCATCATGGTTTTCGTCATGACAATCATCAAGATCGTCGTGAACGGATATCTCGAGGCCGCAGAGCGTGTCGGCCGCTGGAGTTGGCTCTATGGGGATCAGTGGATTCGGAACCGGTTTGGCAAGACTCGTCAGGCTGAGCAGGGCCTAGGCTGGAATGCACGCAGCGCAAAAGCGGACGACATTTTCATTACCAGACTCGGTGAAAAAGTTATTGCTGCTATCGTGATTCGCATTGTGGATACGTGGGATCGAGATCCGGATAAGGATGAACGGTCTCGGCCATCGGAGTTCGGGAGTACTTATCTTCGGAAGAAGGTGTACATTCGTGCGTGGACTGTTCAGCAGCGCTATCGTCGTCAGGGTATTGGTCTTTCGCTCCTGAGATTTGTGATTCGCTGGGCTCTGGATTCTGATCTTGAGCATATCGTGTTCGCGGATGATCATGCCCACTCGTTGCGTGTGCTTCCGACCTTCTTGAATAAGAAGATGGACAAGCAGGATGCGCGCGCCCGGGATTCACTTTACTGGGAGATGCAGCACTATTCGACACCCTGGCATAAGGAACAGCGTGAGGAGAAGAAGATGATTTTTCGGGTTGCTGATGCCAAGGCTGTTGACACCAAGGAGAATGTTTCTACGCTGAATCGGCACTGGGGATTGAACCCACAGAGGGGGTTTAATGCTACCGATGGGCGCCGGAACGCAAAAAGTATGGTGAAGGAGATCTTTGATGATTCACCCGATAGAGTCACCACCTGGCGGCCTTCTCGTTTGCGCTGGGTCGACCCGAATACCGAAGATGACTTTGACGAATCTGACAGGGTCTCTGGGCACCTTGGCGCGGGATCTGGACATCCTAAACTGGGATGGCAATCTTCACCCCCGTATGCTGAAACGCTGAACGAGGAGGAGAGTGACCAACAGACAATTAATCACCAGTACACGCAAGACTCCTGGGGAAATTTGAAACGTGTTCTGAAGACAGACTCGCCCGAGAGTCGGGGACGCCGGACCAAGCGTTGTATCGACCCTTTCAATCAGACCGACCGTCATTATTCTTGGGATGACAAATGGAAACCTTGGAACCACCGATCCACGTCTCGTGATAACAAAGGCAATTCATGGGACAGCGGAGCCAGTTCTTGGGGATCTCTTTCCGACCACAGAGACGAGAACCTAACACCCGCGGACACGACAACCTGCAGCGATGAACTGAAACGTCCAACGCCCTGGCTTCCTTCCAGCCCGAAAGATACCAGTTCGGCATCCAATTACACCCCAAACCGGAGCACCTCCGACCAGAAAAACCGCTGGCGGAAGCCATCTTTGCTTTCCACCCCACCATGGGGTAGCCCTCCGAGAGAGGAAATCTTTCGACAAAGCTTCAACAAAGTAGCCGATCACGCAAGCTCCTCTTTTTGTGAAGCATGCGGCTGTACCGTGACTACGAATGACCGGATCAGTATGGCGGATGTGAGTCCACCGGGTGACTGTTTCGATCGTGAATCTCGTCTTTGTGCTTCATGCAAATTGCATCCCTTTCATCAATCAATTAATCGGCTGGAACGCTCTGCGCACGGTTATGATGAGCGGGAGGCTCTATGGTGACGAGGCGTAGACTTACCATACGGTTTCAAGGTCTAGACATCGGAATGTGGTGCAGTGGATCCTACAAAGTTATCTCTTATTGGGATGGACCTTGTATTCTGAATTGCGTTTCGAGGCGAGATATTTCGAATTTCAGTACTAGCAGTTTCAATAAACTCAAATTACATCGCCTCATGTACATCTATGGCACTGATATTTACCCGTACGCTGCAACAAAGACAAATCCCCATATAAGGTATCTTCGTGCGTTCAAGAATTGAAAACTACCTTGCAATTAGATTGCCACGTTAGAAGCCAAAGCCAATGATAAGGTTGTATCCAGACTGGAATTGGATCCCTATATTTCGTTATGAGACTCGACTCTATTTTAGTGCACATGGCAATCAACTTCCTGAATTTGTCCCATATTCCTGATTATTGCACAATTAGTCACAATTTTCATTCAAATACACGTTCTGAAGCTATTCGCTTGGCCACGCCCCTGGCATAATCTCAGCTGGTCGCGCGACTAAAGCCCAGAAATCTCCGACAAAGGAATCAGATGGTTCAGACAGCCATATGTACCAATCTTCCGGGCATGAACCATAAACGAGACCAGTCACCCTGTGCAGGCCCCCGTTAAATTCCCTTTGGAAACTCTGAGTTTTCCAAATGCACCACTCGGTTGCGCCCAACCTCTCCAGATTCACACCAGCAGTTTTCATATCCTTCAGCCAGGCTCGAAGTCCTATATGGAAATCTTCGTGACCAAACCACGAAACATGCTTTAACTCCGGGAGATATACCTGGGAAGTGAGATACCCTTCCAGAAATGCGAAAAATATAGTTCTGTCATCGACAATTTGATGAATATCCACCCCAGTGCGCAGAAACTCAAAAAACAAACTGTTCCATGAGTCGCAAATAGCGTGCCATTTGGTGTGACAGTGGGTGTCGGCAGGCCGAGAGAATCCTTGGTATCCGTCTTCGGCGGTCAGACTCCTCTTGGAAGATATTTGTAGGAAAGCTCGACTGGTTCCTAACTTCCGCGCGACGCAGTGCATCAATGTTGTTTCTTTTGAGGTCATAGGTAGAGTACATTTTGTCTGCAAGTCTCTGGCTCCTGATGTGTCTTGTCCAAGGACCGTTTTGATCAAGTCGGAGGTGTTGTTTGCTTCTTCAGCATAATAGGCATTGGGGGCGTCAAAAACAATCTGAGCCGCCACTGTGATTCGGGCCCATCGTGGCATTTGATAAAACATAGGACAGCATTGTTGTTGCAAAAATATGAATTCTTCAGATGTGCCATGGAACTCGGATAAGATACCTTCAACTGCTTCTTGGGCAGTACCGTAGACGAGGTCTTGAGGATCACGAAGTAGCGGACGTAGGAATGGTAAAAGCGGGTAAGTTTTATTCGATGCCGCCAGTCTTCCATTCTCTAAGACTAGCTGAAGAGGTGTTTTTAACGTGGACAGCCCACCTTCGATGGATGGATCCACTCCTTGCTCCAGGAGAAACTCAACGACATTTTCGTTTCTATCAACGCAGATCGCATACTGGTAGGTCAGCAGGCGAACTCGGAATAGAAAAGGTGTTGAGTGGGCATGGTACTTACATGAAGTAGGCTTCTCCCACTGCCTTGCATACGGACCAGTGGCGAAAGATGCCCCGAGCCAAAGAGCTCTTGGAGATTCTGTATCTTTCCTTCCGTTAAATAGTAGTGAAGTTCCCCGCTCCAACGGATCTCAGTATATGTTCGAAGCGTCCAATCCCATCCGCCAGGAGCCTTTATGCCAGATATCTCAAGAACTCGAGACGTCATCCAAGTCGGGGCACGCAGAAGCCAGAGACAGTTGCTGTTCCGGGGGTACCGCCGTTGCTTTTTCGGATTCGGCACACCTATCGAAATCACAGTCAAAATCGAACTTCCATATTCAATGGATAGAAACGCGACAAAAAACCTACCATGAGGCACTACACTAGACTTCGATGCGTCTGTGGAGGCAGAAACTACCCCATATTGTGCCATTCTCCTGACAATTAGATCCGGTTGAACCTGTATCAGGCCTCTGGTTTTGTCAGCCAAAAGACACCCCGTGTCGTCAACTGATAGAAGATACCTTGTATAGCATTGTTGTGATAGCATAAGTAGACGGACTACATTATGCAGTTTTGAAATGTGCTTTTCAATTTTCCGTTGGCGGAGCACTATCTTTGCAGCTTGGTAGGACCTACGCAGCCTGTTTGACGAGCCGAGGTCCTGCAATAGTTCCTTACAAAGTGCATCCAAGGCCTCCACGGCATCTCTGCAGAATTGCAAACTTTGCGAAACATGTTGACTGTTTATCATCGCTAATGCGACAGGATTTTGCGATAGGTCAGCGTCAATATCAGCCATTATGGAGCCGAACACATCAATTTCTCGGACCAGCCAGTTGAGCTCATCAGGAGCGTCGCGCATTGAATCCCTGAACTCTTTGAGTGTCTGAACGGACTTCCCGACCTGGACCGCAAGCGCCGCGAATGTGATGACGCCGGACACAACCCCAATTACCTCAGCCATGGCGTTGAAAAATATGAAACTGATATTGATCAGTCTAAACGAGAGCTTGGAAGCCTTTGATCGCCTCACAAAGGCTTGCACAATGAGTTTAAGTAAAGCATTGTTCGCACATGGCAGAAAGTGATTGCAATTTAATTGCTTGCTACGCCTCGTTGTCCGCCTCTGGTCTCTTCTGATTTTAGCGCCGGGGTCCAATGGGGTGGGGACCCTCAGCCTATCGAGCGGCGTGGTTTAGCGCCAGCCCCATTCTCGGTCCGTTTAGCAGATCTTAGGCCCAGAAATTTGAGTTGTTTCCCGTGTACTTAATGCACCATTCTATATCGACGTTGAGGTAGAGAGCGGCCAGCAAGCGAGGAAGGAATGGCGGTGCGGAGGCACTATCGTACCTCGAGCCGCGTGGTCAATAATACAGTTGAGTCTGCCTTTATCGAAAAGTTTGACATTTCAAGTCAAATTCTGACGCGTCTTTTTCTTGGTCATATAAATGAAGTAGTGAAACAATGAAATGTATCACCGATGCTCCAATGTATCGTCACAAATTGTACCAATAGAATAATCCCGCGCTAAAGTCAACCCTTGTGAGTCAAACCCACGTCATTCTGCCCCTACTGACAGGGGTTTACCCCTCCAGGCGGCGTGAGATGTAATAAACCAACATTCCATTAGGTACAAAGCAATACGATTTCATCTCAAAAGCCCCGTTTCAAAAGTCTCTTCAATGCGTGATCGAAGATGCTTTAGATAATAAGAGCAGAGAAACAGACCTGCTCACTGGGAACCCTTTTTGTGAAGAGAGTCCCTTCGCTGCTCCCTCAGTTGGTGCTCAGTTTCCATAAGTACATTCTGGAGAGATCTCCCAGCTTTTGACCCTGATCCCACTCTATCATCGTTAAGAAGCTCGGTCGAAGCTGCCTTGAGTTGTCGTTCGTAGTTCTCATTTTGCCCGTTCACACCTTTTGTTGTTGCCTTCTGAGAATCCTCATGAGTAGGCGCAGAATATGACGCAGAGCGTGCAATTGAAGTAGATGAACTCATTGTTGGGACTTCGTTGGTTGATGCTGCTTCTTGAATGATTCGAGGTCGATGGTCCATTTTGTATGTGTGGATCTTGATGGTCGGCAGCAGTGTGAAAGCATGAATGTCGTAAAATTGTAATCATATTATCGCGAGAAATATAGCACTGGGCTTAAAGTGCAATAAATAAGCCGAATGCTACTTATAGGGTAGGCAAACTCGTGATTATTGCTTGTTGGTGGATTGTTCACCATATCTGACAGGCCTCCTTGACTCATCATGACGTGGGATGCAAGGGTGGTGCCATCAGGAGGCTGCCGATGGCGCAAACCATACACTGCGTATGGACGGGTAAAATCCCCGAACGCCCTTCAAAGGGGCGCTTTGAATCTACCTCGCGTTGATGGCGAATATACCGGACACTATGGACGGATGACTTTCCGAGACCCCTCCAAGCCGCGTCTTAACATGTAGATCGTAGCCGTGGGTCGCCACAGCAAAACGAAATAAGCTTCACGGATTGTCGACCATCGCTAAGGCCCTTTCATCAGAAACGCCAGCTGAGTTTTTGAGGCCTTAGTGTTCTTTACATAACGAAGTAGGTTTGCATTTGCATTTTAAAACGACGGCCCATACAACAAAAACGACAACGCCTCGTATTATACGAAGACTTATCCCATCTCAGCTAATTTTTCAGGTCTACTGATTGTTGTAGCCGGATTGAAACATTTCCCCGTTAGAGATATACTGATAATTTTATTATATCTGCAAGTGTGATGACGTTACCTAAAGCTTACTTTTTCTCATTTTTTTCCTCCTCGGCAATCTGTTCAACCTGCTCCTTTCTCTTCTTCAAGACTTCCTGAATCTCTTCAAATGTCTCCTTGGCGACTTCCTCGGCCTCACTACCCTTCTTCTCCGCAACGCTCTGTAGTGATTGTAACTGCGGAAGAATATTGGACCCGCCGGGAATTGCCTGCATCCACTTGTCCAGGTCACCGAATCCGCTGCTCTTCGCTTGGTCGACCTTCTCCTTGACATATTTTTCGACATCCTCCGTCCTTCCCGAAGAAGCGCTTTCCCTGACGAGATTCCACAGCTCCTGGAAGTTTCCTTTCTTCAAAGCATCGGCATTGTCTTCTACCAACGATTTCAGCTTCGGATTCTTGTCCAGATATTGCTGAGACTCCTCGAAACCCTTCTGCCATGCTTCATCACCAAGCTTTTGGAGCTTGTCTTTCTTTTCATCGATCAGATTTTTGATTTCCTCAATCGAGTCAATGCTTGCCCCTCGCTTCACAATGTCGGAGATTTGTTCCCAGGCCTTGTTCGCTTCCTCCTTAGCCCGTGGCCCGTAGGCATCACCCATCTTCTTGAGCTGGTCGAAGCTGCCGCCAACCTTTTCCTTCAATTGGGGATGGTTGCTCAGGATATCCTCCCCAGTGTCTTCGGCTAGATCGAGGAGTCGATTAAGATGCTTTTGTAAAATGCGGAATGCCTCGAAGGTGGTGTCGGCATTGAGTTTGTTCTTTTTTGAGACATCTTTCAGCTCGTTATATGCATCTTTGATCACTTCGTCAAACTCCTTTGCGTGATTGTCCCTGATCTGATCGAGGTCTTTGAAAGCAGTTTGGACGTAGCTGCGAGCACCGGGGATAAAGACAGCATAGCTATTAACTGTACTTTTCAACCACGCATACGCCTTGTTTGGTTCGGGTGTCGCTTCAGAAAGCTTTTTCTTGACTTGATCGATATACGTCTTTGCTTGTTTGTTGGCCTCAACGAGCTCCTTAGTGCCGGAGAAGTAGTATCCTAGGTAGCCTGTAATAAAAGCAACGATGCCACCAGCGACACCTCCAATCAGAGCGGGGTTGCTACCAGATGAGGCGAAGCTGGACGCGGTGGATTGAAGACGAGACTTGAGAAAACGAGTATTGAACTGGCAGGGAAAGCGCGGTCCTGTGGCGCGTACGGCCGACATTGAAGTTTGTCTAAGCATGATTAATCCCGTTGCGATGGAAGCCGGGAAAGGGAAATAAAACTCGATCGAGCTAAAGTGAAAATTGAAAAATGAAGTGAGTCGTACGGGACCCCCAAAGGAGCAAACGTATTACTCTAAATACTTTGGCCAGACTTTTCGAAAGCTGGATCGTCAAAACAAGGCACTCAGAAATTCTTAAAAGGGTAATTCCTAAAAGCTGGATAAACGGTTATGTCGTCATGGTGAGAGAATTTTGATCTACCGGGAACAGCCGAAACTTGGCCGCCGTTGCGGGGAAGATCACACAGAACTTGTGGCCTCTGTGGCTCGTCTTGAAACGCATCTTTATGCGAAAATTAAATAATCCGTCGCTTAAGAGAGCCTCATGTGGTCGTGCACCATTTTGAACTTGCGACAAGGTTGCCCGGACCATCAGATCTTTGCTTAAGAATGTAAAGCAGATGATTTTTTCTAGATTGTGACTAGCTCCTTCAGAGTGAGACTCTGGAAATACAATTGCCTGTGATTAATCACTTTTTCTGTCCTCAATCTACTCCCAAGCATACATAGATTTTCTGAAGGATATACAGGTGAATATACTGCCTCGAAAGATTTAATCAGCTATCGGCCAATTTAATCTTTGAAATTTACAATGTCTGAACATCTCAAACTTGAGGGCGGTCATGCTGGACAGTGCCCTTAACCTTCGCGGTCTCGGTTTCTCCCTCTCCTTTCTGAGACTTGCCCGGCTCGTTGACATACGGATTTGAGGTGTCAGCGTTAGAGAGGCCTTCCTGCTTGAATGAAATACTGCCAGTTCCCCCTTGCCCTCCCCTTGAATGAGGCTATATATGCATTAGTCTTTTAAAGGTCTATGCAGGCCCTGGCCACGATGAAATGACGACAAGTGGTAACAAATAATGACCGGGACTTACCTTGTCATAATCACCTGAGGGTCGATTGTTCTCTGCCCCTTCTTTGGATTTCGATACCTGGGACTTCCGCCAAAAGAAATATGATACTGGGATGACGACGATCGATAGCTTTAGCCTATTAAATAGTATTCATGTTAGCTTTGTCGACCGGCGGCAATAAAGGCAAGATCCCCTGACCAATTGTTGGAAGAAGCAGTGCTTCCCTGTCCGCCAGCGCCGGTGGCATAGCTCATCCGATAGGGCATTCGTGGTAAAGGCTTGCCTCTAGTAGCTCCGGTCAAGAAAGGCTTCATTGCGGCTGCTCGCGCTGTTGTAGAACGAGTACAGTTCATGGTATCGGTATGTGAATGACGATTGACAATTTTGGCGATTGGAATTAAGATAACGGCCAAATAAATGAGTCTGAAGGGTTGAGCTTGCTTGTTACATCATTTCGCCTCATACACTTAACCAAGGAATGGGGCGAACTTCTATCCGCGGATCTCCGACGTCACATATCTAGAATTAATTGATAAGTAAATTAAATGATTTTCTTTATCAATTATCTTTCATTTTGAAATACGTGTCTTGTGACCTGCTAACTGACTTGAGGAGTTGGTCTTTCTAGATTTTCTGGAAGCTGTATACAAGGACGACCGGATGCATTCGGTGTTCTCACGTTTGCGCAATTATTTTCAATAGTTGCCAGAGCGACCGACTACAGCAGTAAAATAGTTTCTTGAAAGCCGGTTGAACGCCAAGCCCAACCCTACCGTTCCAAGTCTGCCGGTTTGCGGCCCCTTCCCTTCGGCCTGGTATTCCGCCAATGGGAAGCTTATGCCCGCAATATCGCCGAAAAGTAGATTATCGGTTCACATGACTGAAAGGTTTATCAAACTACTTACTACTCCCCAACGCTAAGTGACGGTAAATTGGGCGCCGAAAATGGCTACATTTGACGCCGTTTTAAGTGTCCTATTTATGAGAATTTTAGTGATTGAAGTATCACATGGTTTATTTCGACCCACTTTTATATATCTGCGCGCTCCTTAAATAGATCTAGCCTGTTAAAGACCTTTCCGAACTAGTTAAGCGATCGAAGATAGTCTTGTCGTCCGCCTTACGATCGCTTATACGAATCCGATGTAGTTAAATATATACTACCTCCTTAGCAATTTATTGCAACTAACTAAAGGAATATTAATCCTTAAACCACTATATTACAGTACACCTCTCTTTTTGACAAACTTTGTATTTCATCGCGGGGATACTCCTTCCGTGCCCTAATGACTAAACTGCTCTATTGGAGCCGCAAAATGAGGATGCGGGTCATCCGACAGGTAGTTCTTAGTCTGTCTAGGGTCGTGGGACTGCTCAAACTCTTCACCACTGGTTGTTTGTCCAATATTGTAATTTCTAAACAGGTATATATGTGCCTTAATCTGATCAGATTTACGGTCCAATATGGCCTATCGCCGCAACCAATGAACCGTACATCCAGTAAATATCCTTGGGTAGGTAAAGTATAAGTTTCGGACGTTGCATGGCTAATCTTCCCACTCGGTGGGATTTTGACAAGCTTCCTCTTAGTCACGGGCCAAACGTGAACAGTCATCGAACACGATGGAAACTATCTTCTCGTGCTCGATGCCTTCTGGGGTACCGACAGGGGTGATGATGGGCTTACGGTTAGCAACCTGACTTTCAAGGTATGAAAAGCGCCCTATTTAGATATCTCTCACTGTAATAAATTCTGGGTTGAACAATAGAATTGGCATATAATGGTGATAACTCCCGTCGCACGATCAGGAATGAATGCTCCAAGGATGGCGAATGCACTGATATCCCCTTTGACGATATCAATCTATGGACTTTGGATGGTGATGATGTATTGTGGAATTGCGAAAATGATTACGGAACTGGGGCTTGCCTCGAGACTGATGATGACTCTGGAAGTGCATACACGACGGGTACAACCATCACAGCTACGCCGCAAGCCATATTTGTTTTTGACAAGCAAGTGGCGCCAGATATCTTATACAGCATCAACGATGGCAGATGGCCTGAGCACCCGGATTCCAACATCTGAATCAATCTCCTTTCCTCCGGTTCCTACGTCTTTCTTCCCTAGCGCGACATTGATCTCTAACTTGCTCAGTCTCTCGACGGCAGGTGAAAATTGGCGCTCATTACTGCAGTTTATCTTTCTGCCAAATCTTGGACAAACAGAGTCTGGCAAACGTTTGCGCGCGTGGTATTCCCTTTTCTATTCTGTCCCTACTCAAGAACATGGCAATTTTGCATGTAACTTATAATATACGTACCTTCCACTTCCATGTTATAAAGAAGTTATGTTATTTTTAAAGATAGTTTAGACGAGACTTCAGTGTTACGAGTTGACAACTGTTCTAATGAGCTACTCCTCGCGGTTTGACCCTTTGACAGCTACCCAATCGAGAGGTCATATAATTGGACCATGAAGTAGATTCACATCACATATATATTCAAACCAAGTAAGTTAAATTTAAACAAGAACAGCAAAGCTTTCCAATCCAAACATACTATTTAAGTCTGGGGAACAACTCCAACGCATTCTCACGGTTGACTTTCGCCGCCAAGCTAGGGTCCTGAAACTTAAATTCATCCTGACGCGATGTATGGAAGTTGATAATATCGTTGTTCGCATACGGGGTGTCACTTCCGTATAGCAAATGACCCGGCTTGGCAAACGTCTCCATGATGCGCAGCACGTTCTCCGTTCCCGCCACAGCGGTATCGTAATAGAAGTTCCGCGCGTCATCCCAGAAGGCGTCGAGCTCCGCTTGGCCCTTGGGCAATATACTTGCGGGGCGACCAATAATGTAAGGCAGGGTACCACCAGCATGGGAAAGGATGATCTTGCAGTTCGGGTTATTTCGCACCGTCTTGTTATGCAGCATGTCGAGAGCGGTGGTGGTCGTCTCGAAGGGGTACCGAATCACCGGCTGAGGGAGGCCGCTGACTTGGTTCGTATCTACTGGATGGGTTGGGTGGACAAGGATGACGGCTGAACGACGGTTCAGCTCAGCCCAGATGTCCTTGAAGTCGGGGTGGCCGAGGTAATGGTTGTCTTCGCCGTAGCGAGTGAAAAGGGTCACGCCATCGGCTTTCAGGACGTCGTAGGCATAATCAATCTCCTGCAGGGCGAGTTCTTTATCCAGAAGACTGGGGAGAGCGGCAAGAAAGCCATATTCATTGGGTCGCTCGTCTCTTAGCTTTGCGGCATACTCGTTCGTTTTGCGGGCCAAGCTGGCGGCTGCTTTGGGATCCTTCAGAATGCATGCACCAGGCGCGGTGAGAGATAGGATGGTTGTTGTCACGCCGAATTGTTTGTTGACAGCAGCATCGGTCTCAGGTGTCCACTCGGGAATAAACCATCCAGATGGATCACCACCGGAGACTTGGAGTGCTATGAGGTGTCAGATAATTAAGACTTTAAATAGCGGACCTACGATCGGAGCGCTTACCCTCACGGTAGAAGTCCGGGACAAAGTGGTGGTGAACGTCAATTCTGTTGGGAGCCATTTCTCTGATTTATTTCTGTATTCTGAAGCCTCTAAAATGGTTTTACTGTCTGATTTATATTCGAGCAGTCCAGCATATTATCCCTTGGGATGTGGATATGCATGATGCTCCACCTCCCCCAACCCCGGACCCCAGACCGGGGAAACCCTGGGAATCAGAGTGAGACTCAATCCCTGTATTTGCTATAGAGAGTTGAAGATCGAAACTTTCGTGCATACGGGTAGGATCCGCCTCCGGGTATAGTTCCGGCTGGATGCTGCGGCAACACAGCCGTCCATACAACAAGTTGGCCAAGCTCCGGAAGCTCTACACTCCGGCTCAACTTCCGACCACAATCGGATGTTATGAATCCATTGGTCAACATTTCATGCTTCATTGTGTGTTTTATATCTCTAGGTGCTTTGTCGTACGCTTGATCCCATGCCTTTGGTTTCCAATTCACTATGACGGACATGCCAGACAACAGCGCCTACGACGTCGTCATTATTGGCGCAGGAATCTCCGGAATCAATATTGCGTATCACCTTCAGCGCAACTTCCCGAAGCTTAAGTACCGGGTTCTCGAGGGTCGCAGCAATATCGGAGGAACCTGGGACTTATTTCGCTACCCGGGGATCCGATCTGACACCGACCTACACACCTTCGGGTTTGGATGGAATCTTTGGAATGAGAACCGTGCCATTGCCGATGGGCCTTCTATTGCCAATTATCTCAAGAAATCCGCCGATAAAGAGGGCATATATGGCCGAATCCTATTCAATCACGTTGTGAAGGCTGCGAATTGGTCCAGTAATTTGCAGAGCTGGAATCTCCGAGTCGAGACGGTCTCTGAAACAATCGGTATTCAAACGCGATTCCTCATTTTGGGTACTGGGTACTATGACTATGAGAGACCTCTTAACCCAGAGATACCTGGCTTGTCAACGGAATTCAAGAACACGGTCGCACATCCGCAGTTCTGGCCCGAAGACCTGGACTATGAGAACAAACACGTGGTCATCATTGGCAGCGGCGCAACAGCTATCACTCTGTTACCGAACATAGCGAAAAAAGCGGCGCATGTAACAATGCTTCAGCGAAGTCCGACTTACATCATGTCCATCAACAACGCGACCGGAAACTCATGGTACCATAAGCTGCTCCCACGTTCGTGGTCCTTCCGAGTCGATCGGATAATCTTTATGTGGACCGCTATCTTCCTATACAATATGTGCCGTCTATTTCCTGAATCATCACGCAGAAAGTTACAGACTGCCATGGAAAAAGAGCTCCCAGAACATGTTCCTGTCGATCCAAACTTCACGCCGCGGTATAAACCATGGGATCAGCGTGTTTGCTTTGCTCCTGATGGTGACTTCTTCCAGA
Organism: Penicillium sp. S103-07; assembly: GCA_037042055.1. Classification (NCBI taxonomy): domain Eukaryota; kingdom Fungi; phylum Ascomycota; class Eurotiomycetes; order Eurotiales; family Aspergillaceae; genus Penicillium; species Penicillium sp. S103-07. The sequence continues at coordinate 124,752 of JAXQJQ010000035.1, forward strand.
GTTTCCGCGCTGGCAAGGCACATGTGGAAACCGGGAGTATTCAAGCCGTGAATGCTAGCTCTATTACTCTTGAATCCGGCAAGAAATTGGAAGCTGATATCATCGTGCCCGCTACTGGACTACGCCTTATCATAGCGGGGGGGATAGAGATCACCGTGGATGATAAGCCAATTGATCTTACAGATCGATATGCATGGCGCGCAGCGCTTCTGCAGGATGTTCCAAATCTTGCCTTTTTGATGGGATATATCAATGCATCTTGGACGCTGGGAGCTGAGACGACAGCTCATTTGGTTTGTCGCCTTTTGCGACATATGGAAAGAAAAAACTTTGGAGTCGCCATTCCCCGTTTGCCAGTTAACTTGCAGATGCAACCGCGGCCGATATGGAACCTGGATGCGACCTATGTCAAGAAGTCGGAGAGTAGTATGCCGCGTTGTGGAGATACGGGACCTTGGAAAGGGCGCACGAATTATTTCCTTGACCTCTTGAAAGCAAAATACGGGAGTATCGACCAAGGGATGGAGTTTAAGAAGGCTAGAAAGACCAAAAACTTGTAGATATTCATAGCGTTAATGTCGTTCAACAAAATGCTTCCCTTAATTTCATGTAAAGACCCGCTAGTATGCCTCGATGAAAGGGCCAGCATTTTTTTTATCTTTACTTTCATGACATTTGGTCTGATGTGGTCAGGCCAGACACTAGTAGCAAATATACAAACTTTATCATTGCGAATGAGTTCAATATTCACAGATAAAAAACTGCAATTCATAAACATTCAAAAATAATAACTGCTACGTCATCAAGGGCGTGCTGCACCCTTGGGAGTATCGACTATAGTATAACTAACTGTACACTGGGTACGCCTGGCAACCATTGCAGAGAAAATGCTTTCCTCATCTTCTGCAAACCAATTAGTCACCAAGAACAACGTCTTGCCATCATCACCGCCTAGAGCGCAAGCAGTTGCATGACCCTTCGTCTTAATTTCATGGGTAACATTCCCCTGTTGATCGACGCGGACAAACTTTTCCAGAGCAAGCATGCTTAACCACATTCCTCCTTCGGCATCCATACAGCCACCGTCAATTCCAATGAGCCCGTGAGGAGTATTACCAATCTCACCAGTTGGCGAGATAGTCGCGGGCGACCACATTAACTGGCGATTAGACAGAGAGCCTCCCGGCCCAATATCCCACTTCAGCAACCCCTTCCCAAAAGTCTCAGCACAGAAGAGGCTCTTCCCACTACCGTTAATAAACAGAGCATTCGGGAAAACAACATTCTCATCACCGACACGGACCGACCCATCCGTTTCGATAATCAACAGCCGGCCTGGCCGAGGACTCTCGCCGTGCAAGACGCGTGCGCCCGTGTCATCGAGATACACACGACCGGTGGTATCGATAGCCATGTCGCCACAATAGCCCGTCATAACGTGGGACATATCAGCGTAGAGAGATTCATTTCCTGCGGCGTCTCGGCGGTACAACTTGGCATCGAACATGGACGAATAAATCAGCGACCCGTCGGGCGCGAAACACATGCCATTTGGCTGGTTCTCGACTTCCAGAAGAACTTTCTTATTGCCGGCGTTGTCAATCGTGTAGATTGTTTTGCCGGTCATGTCGCTGATGTATAGAAGGCCATTGTGGTATCGTGGTGACTCGCCAAATAGAAGACCCTCGGCCAGAGGGGTGTGGATGAGTTGTTTCACAGGCATTATGGGTAATTGGAGAGTATGAACGTCAAGACTTCCGGTTTTGTGAGATTACTGATGGCAATCATCGGCGATGCTGACTTTTATGGGGCATTGTGGGGTTTCTGGATCGTTGATCTAATGTCCCGAGGGCCCCCTGAGGTGGTGGATGAAACCCCGCGAATTCCGGTGAATCCGGGGGCGGGTCTGTTGCCGGCGGACCAAAGCCCGGGGCACTGACAAGATGAGCAAAAGCTAACCGAAGCGACCTGCCATAGAAATGTCACGATGATCTTTAATTCTAAGGAAAATATCGTATCTGAGCAAATGAAATGGAGCTGGACAGCGTTTAATGACTTTTTATGCAGAAGCAATCCGCAAGGGATAAGGATATGCTAAGATGACGTTCACGTTTCTTTGGTAGACTCTTGCAGGGACATGAAAAACAAAAACAAAAAAACAAAAAGCGCAAGATTAGATCATTTAAGAGCACTTGTTAGACCTTGAGGCCTTCTTTCGTCAATCTATCGACCACCGAGTCAGCTACGGCAGCTTCATACTCCGCCACGCCTCCTCCGGATACATCTGGCGGCGAAGCTCCAAACGCAGGAACCACTCTGGTTCCATTGACGGTAGCCTCCAGAATAGTACCGTCGCCGTATTTGGAATCTAGGAGTAATACGATCATAGCATCTGCGATTTGATCCGGTGTAGCGGCTTTTTCCATTGAGCAGACAGCGTTCTTTTTATCCGGGTCTTCAGTCCAGAGGGGTGTCTATAACATTATTTTAACATGAGCTTCTTCGATACAAAAAGAAAGTAGAAGAATGAGAATATACATACGTCAACTGCCCCCGGGGCAATAGCCAGTGAGCGGATCCCAGTGCTCTTATAGAGGCCTCCCAGACTTCTCACAAAAGCGTGAGCTCCATGCTTACTGGCAAAGTAGAGCGGCGATCCCAAGCCGTGCACATAACCAGCCATGCTACCCACAACGAGCAAGCTCCCAGGGATACCACGGGTCGTCCAGTGGGAAATCGCCAATTGGCTAAGCCGAATCGGATGGGTCAAGTTGATATCCAAGACAGCGTAATGCCCTGGATCCCCAAGAGCGTTGTCTTTCGAAGCAGTGCAAGGGTTAGTGGGAGTCTTCGGAGGATTCCAGAAATTGCTCCAGCCTGGCTCAAAGATACCTGCCCCTGGTACTACTATATCAATCCGAGGCCACTCTGCTTCTGCTTTATTTATTAGAGCGGATAGTTGGGGCCATGATGTTACGTCCGTTTTATGAAACAAGGCGCTGGGCTTTGTGTTTGTAGTAGAAGGTGGGTAATTTTCCAGCAGGCATTTTGCTTCAGGTCGAAGGCTAAGGTCCCCAATGAGGACTGAACAACCACGTTGGAGTAGCTTATTCGCAAATGCTAGGTTAATGCCTATCGACAGTATTAACTGACGGGAAACCTCAGGTGCTGGAATGCGATTTGTACCTGACCCTCCGCCGGTGATCACCGCATATTTACCTGCGACCGATGACAACATTTTCTTGAAGTAATGGACAAATATTGCGATCACTAGTGACACCCTGATTTATGATTTGGTGCGTTCTTGGGATGAATGACTGAACGTCCATTGCAAAGTCAGCTGCAACATTTGTAGCATTTATAGCAACAAATTTGAAAAGACATATTTCCCAATTAGAAGCTTGGCAACGGAATCATAACTACAACAAGAATATTGGGTTTCCTTGTTAAGCTGTTAGTAAAGGCCGATCTTAGAATATGATCTGTTATTCTGGCCCGTTTGTTGCCCCCCGGAAAGCTTCCGGGCTCCGGCTGGCCCGGATGCGCTTCCGAGATCAGGATGCTCGCCTGGACCTTTCTAACTAGGGAGTTTCCATTGCATCTTCGTAACAAATTGTGTCATCCAAGCTTTTTGACTAATTCGAGCAATTATAGTCCAACGGAGTATTCGTGATCGGAATCCCTGTAGATCACAAGAAACCAGGGAACCGGACACATGGAGAAGTGCACCGTCGAAGGCATAATCACGCTCTCCACGCTCTCCGCTCCCTCAACACTCAATCGCTAGTAACAATCCGAATGCATTCGTTTTTGCTCATTTCAATCCAGAAGCGAAATTTTCTTCAAGGCACGAATACCCGAGTGCTCTAAGCTAGTTTCGATATGCTCAAGGGCGCAAGAACCCCACGGTGTTAAACAAACGCCGAAAACAACCTTCGTAGAATCAGAAATCAAAGTTTGGATCCCGAGATCGACCGAGCATCATTGGTTTCCAGATTTGCATCGCGTACCCCATGGGGCAACACTGTGGCGGGGGAAAGCGGGGTCGAAGAAATTCACATTGCTGAACCTTCTTCCATGTCTGTAGAACCTCCGCTTCTGTTCCCATGCACGATTGACCTCTGCTGATAGATACAAGGCTCAGATTCTTTGTATGAGCCTGGTCTGGTATCGCTAAATGGCGTCTAACTCGCCCCGGGCATCCCCGGACCTTGACGGTGCCAAGAAACGGCGCCGCACCGTTTTGGCGTGCAATACGTGTCGTGAGAAAAAGCGCAAATGCGACGGCGTCAAACCGCGGTGTAGCGCATGCAGAAGACGCGGGATTCCAGAATGCGTGTGGGACGAGGAGAGGGTTAATAAGGTCTGGAATAATCGGTAAACATCGGGATCATCTTGGATCGCCATACATATGCTAATACTGATTTCAAGGTACATTGAAAGCCTGAAAGCGCGTATCAGAGAGCTCGAGGCAAAGGAGAGCTCTTCCTCGACCGATACGAGCAATCCGTTCGCGCTAGTTGGAGATTTGCAGCTCCCTTTCCAAGAGGAAGATGGTACCATCGGAACCTCCGGAGTTGAACAACGCGGCAATGAAGAACCGCTGCAGGAGAACTCCAGGTCAGCAGAAGCGGCGGATTTTGCTGGCACTGACTATGCTGTCCCAACTTGGGACGAGTTCGGAATGTCCCTCCCAATTCACAGCAATCAAAATTCGCCCATCACTATCAACGAAGAAGATGATTTAGACAGCGCAGCGACTGATAGTGAAGACGATGGCGTGGATGCCATGGATGTGATTTCATGCCTGCCAAGCGCGAACTGTGGGCGCAAAAGGAGACCCTCGAACTACTTCGGTCCTTCCAGTACCAAGGGCCTGATGGACAAAGCTCGAACAGCTATTGACCAAACCAGACATATGAGCTACTCAGAAACATCTTCGGCCTCGATGGTAGATACAAGTGAAAACGACGTGTCGCGGGGAGCGGCACTACCCTCAATTGACCCGCGAATCGACGGTGGGATCTTTGGTATGACTATACCTTCCCGACCAGAAGCCGATACGCTTGTTGAGAGTTACTGGACCTGGACACATTCACTTTATCCATTCATCCATCGCCCGTCGTTCCAGGAGAGGTACAACTCGATTTGGTTTCCTCGCGTTCAAACGGGATGCGAGGATCATGCCTCTATTCCCCTGACCAAACGAAACCTATACGCCGACACAAGTGACCGCCTATTCTATACCATGCTGAATATGGTCTTCGCACTTGGAGCCCATTTCAGCACCAACATTGATCGGAAAAATCGGGTTTCTGTCAGCCACTCTTTCTACGAACGTGGCAAGAAGCTTATCGATATTGACCTTCTGGCGAATGGAGGGTTGGCCTTGGTCCAGACTCTTTTATTAACTGGCCAATATTTACAGAGCACGGACATGTCCAGTTCGTGTTGGAATGTTGTCGGCTTGGCTGTTCGCGTTGCTCAATGTATTGGTTTGCACCATGATCCTAAGAACTGTGATCAGGGATGCTGCTCTTCGCAGTCTTTTGACCAGATTTACCTTGAAATGCGAAGAAGAAGCTGGGCTGGTTGTGTTATGCTGGACCGGTAAGCAAAATTAATTTGTTACTTGTATCCTCTACTGATCTTGGCTGCAGAGTTTTGTCCATGACGCATGGTAGACCACTGATGGTTCACTCTGCTATGACTCAAGGCCATCTGGTTCTTCCATCGGATATAGATGACGAATATCTTACCAGTCAGCCGGATGCCCCTGGTTCTCAACCAGAGGGAGTTCCCAGCTTAGTTCATTGCTTTACCCAAGCGGTCCAACTACAAGAAATTTTAGGACATGTCCTGACCTCATTCTACTACGGTGCTACCCCCACCAAACGTTCTGATCAGAATCTATCTGATATGTATCCTGGCAATGCAAAGGCCCCGGGGAGAGGTAGAGGAATAGGAGGTGCAGACCTTCAAAGAATACTCAATGTCGAAGCACGTCTTGTTTCATGGCATCACAAGCTCCCTCCACACCTGAAGATTGAAACATATAACGATGGTATCTACCAGACCGACGTGAGCCCTGCAAGACAGAAGCTGCATAAGCGGCAGGCCACAGTACTGGAGTGCCGGTAGGTGACGATTTCAAAACTTCAATGCAACAAGCTAACCGAAACATAAGATTCCACCATGTCCGACTAATGATGCTCCGACCGGTATTGCTTATAACCAGCGACTCTGAGAACCAAACATCGGCCGCAGCGATGTGTCCACCTTCCATCAACTCTGACATTGAGTCCGACATGCTTATAAAAGCACGAACCATGTGTCTGAATATAGCCCAGGCCCTTCTTCGAGTTATAGAGACCAATATCAATGCCCAGAACAATATTCTCCCGCCTCCTTGGTACACCGTTTTCTGTGAGCGCAAAGTCCAGGATCTGAAAATTCCAGAGGCAGAATTCTGACACATCTTTCAAATACAGACATCCATACATGTGCTGTCGTTTCATTGACGGCCTTGATATCCTCTCCATCACGCATGACATCCCGGGAGCAAGAAGACCTTGTCTCGGTGGTGAATCGCTCCCTGGTTGCCCTTCGACATTACAGGAAAGAAAGCCGCACAGCAAAACGATGTATCCGCTCACTTACCATTATCATGAATAGTATTTTGCAAAGGAATTCTGGAGGTGTGTTTATCTGCTTGGAGAATATTTTGCCAAGGCTAATTTTGTTGTCCTTTTTTAGTAGCCAAGCCCGGGCAAGGCATACGCAGCAATGTTGGAAACGGATCAGTTGACGGGAGGAACGAGGGAGAAAACGGAGGTTTTGGACAGAACATTTCTGGACTACCAGGGACCAGTGAAGAAGAAATATCTTCAACCAGGGCGTTATTTAATGATGATGGGTTTCATCAATATGTGTGGATGTCTGATTTATCCTTGTTTGCGAATGATTCACTTGGTGAAATGAGGTTTTAGATGTGAAAAGACTTTTGCAAGTCTAACTGTAATTTCATTATGTTCTAAGCTTCATGCGATATGTACCATTGGTTCAAATAATAGAGCAACTAGATTGAACTGTTTGTAACCCACTTGCAGTGTATATTTTGAAAAGCAAATATTGACTTCGGCCTAAGATTCTTGCCTGTTACGAACAGCAAGAGCTCTTGCTCTTCGTACATGGATTTTCCCCTGTTGCTTATTAACGTTCGTTGGAGTCGACGCGCATGGCGGGTTGATTTCCGCTCTGGATGTCGTCCGGGCTACATCCGGCTCCCGCGTTCTTCACGTTTTCCCTCATGAAGCTTGTGATCATTCAAATTAGTCCACCTTCGTCGCAGTTTGGTTCTTCGAGTATAAAAGGTCGACGAATTTCGATATAGGCATTTCGACGGTTGCAAACTTAATTTGAACTTCCATCAACACTCAATATGGATGGGCCGAAAAACATGCACACCAAAGCATACGTCGTTCACTCGAAGGGATCTCTATTTGCTCTCGAGGACGTGATTCTGGACGAGATCAGGCCAAATGAAGTGTTAGTGGAGATGAAATACACTGGTATATGCCATACTGTAAGCCAAATCCCACTCGCATCAAAGCCTCTCCATCGCTGATGCCCTATACCTCGCAGGATATGGTAGTTCAACACGGCGGAATGCCTATCGGCAGCTACCCTGCAGTCCTTGGACATGAAGGAGCAGGCATTGTGCGGTCAATAGGCTCTTCGGTAAAATCAGCTGCTATCGGTGAAACGGTTATCTTATCATTCCACACTTGTGGCCACTGCAAAGCCTGCAACGCAGGCGAGTGTGGCAGCTGCCCCGATATGACGGAGATAAACTTCTTAAAAAACGCTCGCAATGGTCTGGACACTAGGTCCCCTATCAGGCTTCTGGACGGGACAGCTGTACATGGTCAATTCTTCGGGCAGTCCTCTCTCAGCAAAATGGCAGTTGTGACGGAGAAGTCTGTGGTCAAAGTTGACGCGCGTCCGGAGCAGCTGCAATACCTCGCACCACTGGGTTGCGGGTATCTCACTGGAGCTGGCACTGTACTGAATGTTCTCAAGCCCCAGGCGAATGAGAGTATCATGGTACTTGGACTGGGCGCGGTGGGCCTCGCGGCGTTGATGGCTGCGAAAGCGTTGGGTCTGAAGCGGATTGTTGCTGTTGATTTGCTGGATGTGAAACTGGAAATGGCATCCTCGCTAGGAGCTACAGATGTCATAAATACAGCACACAGTCCCGATTTGGTTGCTGCACTCCAGCAGCTTATCCCTGGCGGGGTTGATTATATTCTCGACACAACAGGAGTGGGGGGATTATTGGAGGCATCTGTCAAGTGTCTGGCGCATGCAGGAATACTGGCACTTGTCGGCGTGCCATCTCCTCAGGCAAATCTGAATATTAATGCTCTAGATCTGCTTCTGTCTTGCAAGCGTATAGTTGGGGTTATTGAGGGTCGTTCCAATCCGCATGTGGTATGTTTATTTCTTGGGTCTGACTGGTATTCGTTTCTCAGATACCTTTAAGCTAAATACGTAACAGGTTATTCCTCAGCTATTCCAGATGTTCCGAGAAGGGAAGATGCCAATCGATCGGTTGGCAAAAATTTACTCTGCGGATGACTTGGCCAAAGCTATTCAGGATTTAAAATCAGGACAGGTTAGTGGCCATCTCGCTTAACACATTTAAAATTCCTAGACCGGGGCTTAACTTCAAGAAAGGTTATCAAGCCAGTATTATCCTGGTAGAACGTGATGTATAAAGAAAGCTCGGGGCGGAATCAGCAGTTAAAAGTCCCTTTTGAGATCATCTCGGTATGAGGCAAGGCATGCACTGTTTCACTGTTTAGGAAATTTGCTAGGGACTTGGGGTTGGTTCTGAACAGGCTATCATTTGAGGCTAGGCTATAGGAAGCAATTTTCAACAATGACAATGATTTCTTTTCATGGTAGCCTTTTGTAACGATGACAAATGCAAACGTTTCTTGCAAGGTGTGTGCTTTGGGAAGAGCCGCGGACGCTGGATCTGGTTCCGGGGTGAGTCTGGGGAGCGGATACGCACCCGGACTCCAAGTACCAGCTCTTGGCAATATTGGCGAACTGAGTACTGCACATCTTGTATTGAGGACTTAAATATACTTTGGACCAGATTATATTTTCTAATTCTGTCAAGTGTCCTGGAAATGTTGACTGGCAAAATCTCTATAGTCACGGGGTCCTCCTCTGGCCTGGGGAGAGCCATAGCCCTAAATTTTGCGAAACAGGGGGCGAGCGTCGTTTGCGCAGATAGGGGCCCAACATCTCCCGGGCACGAAATAGCAACACATGATCTCCTCACTCAACAAGGTTCAAAATCCATATTTGTCCCAACAGATGTTTCGGATGAATCGTGCGTCCAAAAGGTTGTTCAGGATGCAGTCCGGCAATACGGACGATTGGACATGTACGATTTTCCATTTCCTATAGTCGGCAGAAAAATATTGACTAGGTTTCAGCATGGTGAACAATGCAGGAATAGCACATGAAGCATCGAGTCCGAGACCTGTTTGGGAGACACCACTGGATGTGTTTGACTCGACGTGGAAAATCAACGTTCGCGGTGTATTTCTGGGGTGCAAATACGCTGGTCACCAAATGTTGAATCAAGACAGAATTTCGGGAGAAAAACGGAACGGAACAATTATCAATATTGCCTCTGTCCTGGGCATCCTTGGAAAAGAGGGCACGACGGCGTATGCGACGGCCAAAGGTGCGGTAATAGCCTTGACACGCACCGTGGCTATGGATTATGCACCACATGGAATTCATTGTAATTCTATACTCCCAGGCTGTAAGTCTGCTATCCTGGCTTTCGCTTGGGAAAATTTAACTGACAAAATTTGATAGTTACCAGGACGCCGATGATCTCTTCGATGACAAGTGATAACAAACTGGAGACAGCTATTGCAGCATCGCACCCGCTGCGGCGCCTGGGAGAGCCAAATGAAATCGCAAAGGCAGCTGAGTTTCTGGCTAGCCATATGTCTGACGGGATTACTGGACTGAATATGTCAGTTGATGGTGGTTTGCACGGGAAACTGGGCCTGTGATTACAGGGTAATTTGGTTGCTGAAAAAATGGCACCCATTTTGGTGTGCTTGTCTGACCCTGACCTTTGAAAACTTGTGTGAATTTTCTTCCTTTTATTCCATGTGTGTATCTCTATATGTTTCTAGTATCGACGCGGAATTTACTGGTATCCAGGCATTTGGAAATCTCTACATTGAACGGCGCTCTAATGCCAGTTAAACATCGAATACTATAAGTATCAATATATGGTAAACCAGGGTCACATTCAGTTGATTATGACCTTGACAATTTCTCAAGATATTCATATTAACGAGCCCACGCCTATAAAGAAGATACAAAATGTGAGAAACAAATTCTGGGAATAGTCCTCGGAATGTTATTGACCCAGGTCTTGGTACACTTTGGTCTCTATATCGACCCAGAGCTGAACAGTCTGCAGATCAGGAAAGGGCAACAATTGAGAACCAACGACACCCGCTACTTTCCTTTCTTTGTCACACCACCAGAACACGTTACTCACTCCAGACCATTGCGCCGTAGAATCGGAGCGACCTGTCGGACCCGGGCTTATCATGAATCCCAACCCCCACCCTTGAGGAGTCGGAGCAGGACAAACAGGATACAAGGAATCTGCCGGATAGACAAGTTCTGGCTTTACCGCAGGAAGATGTTGGCGACCAAAATTAGGCCAGTCTTTCAGCTGATTTTGGAACATTTCCGCGACGCTTTGAGAAGTAAGAATGCTTTTTCCAGTGATTGGACTGGTTCCGTCGTTGAGCAATGTAGCAAGGATCTCTAAAGCAGGCTCACTTAGTCAAAAAGTTAAAGGAGCGGGGGTTAGAAGCACCTACTTGAATACTCCTTGAGGCTGCCAAATAGACCAGCTCCACCGCTGTCGACTGATGGCTGCGGTATTTCAGATAGTGGAAATCTCAAAGGATAGGCCCTCGAAACAAGCTTCCCATTGCCTGAGCGCTGCCATAGCCCTCGCAGTCGCTGCTTCATATCTTCTGTTGGATGCATGCTCACATCCTGTATTCCTAATGGCTCAAAAATGTGACTTGTCATATAATCATTTAGGGTTGAATTGGTCGCGCGCTCTACCACGATACCTGCCCAGTCCATATTTATCTGAGTAATATAAGTCAACAGATGCCTGCAAAGATGGGAAGGTTCAAATCATACGCCGTATTCAAATCTTTCCCCAGGCATATTGACAAGGGGCTGGAGAAAGTCATGTATTGCACCCGAAAATTCATCGAATTCGTTAGACTCCTGGCCCTGTCGACAAGTGTAAGCTCGGAGCTTGGGGTTGAGAAATGAGTATCCAAAGCCGGCTTTAAATTTATTTTGTAAGTATATTGTCTGAAATACCTCGGGAACAGGAACTTGCCTGTATGAGTCAATAGCATCCTTAAAGTGATGCGACCATTCTTCTTTTCGAGAGAACCATCTTGCCGGACATATTTGACCATAGTGAGCTCTGGACAAAGATTCTCTATCTGGGAAGCATCATCGAGGTTTACCGCTCCCTTCTCCACAAGTTGCATGCATGCAATCGAAGTCACAAGTTTTGTACAAGATGCTAGCCAATATATATCGTCGCGCTGATCGGTTCTAGATGAGCCCGATACGTGCGCAAAAAGGTCAGAACTGCTATGGATCCCATCCCCAACAATGGAAGCACTAGCACAGGGTAGTCCGTCTCGTGGATTGCTACAGGCTTGGTCCATGAGATTGCGGATCTCGAATGTACATTGGGCGGATAGTGTAGCTGGATTCATGACTAGAGAATGAGTGAGAGCGAAAATATATTCGTACTTCTTTATCTCTCAAATCACAAATTTATTTCAAAGAAGATTTAGTCCAGCCAGGATGGTATCCCGATCGTACAAAAAAGAGACCGGATACATTCCGAAGGGCCGGTAGGGCTTCCGGACACACTGAAACTGTTATGGATACTGGCGAGATCCCACTTACGCAAAATAGGAAATCCCATCGTGAAAATTGCTTTAAAGAGCTTTATATACCACGTCTGGGTCTCATTTACAAAACACCTTGGTTAGCACCGTGACATATTTCTTCTGCTGTCCAGTCCATGTAAGATAATCATTTATACAAATGCCCTCATTGATTAAGCTTGTTTCTATTAAGTTTAAATAGAGACAGAAAGGGACCAAGTAGCTGGAAAATGGTTTCCTGTCTTTTTCTTCTTTTTTCTTTTTTCTTTTTTCTTTTTTCTCTTTTTTGAAAGATTATCTATATCACGACGTGAAAAGGGAAACACAAGGAAAATAAAGAATAGAGGAGCATGATAAGATCGAATAGGCCGGTTGGCCTGAGTATTAGGGTAAGCGATCAGGCTACTCAAGGAGCAAGTTATAGTTGCTTAGGGAGTAGCTCAGTGTCGCTCAGTGAACAGCTTAGGGCGACGGGTGACTAACTCACCCTGTGGTCCGGGAGCTGATCACTTCCCGAGGCGGCAGTTTTACAATCACCATTATTACGCAAAGGATGCATTGTAGAGCTTGTCGACACGTTAAGGCCTCTCTGATTGACCTGTCTGGACTAATCAGCTTATTTCCAGTGAATAAGACTGAGTTTGAATTCTACATTCCTTCCAAGCTTTCTTTCTCTCATCAGTTTGTGTCTCCCGCTTTTGACAATATAGTCTAGGGATGCGTGCTTTTCAACTGCCACTCGATGTCCACCCATTCAGTGATCCGCATATTGCCAACCATTAGGAAAATTGCTCGGCGGTTTATCATATAGGCGCGTTCAATACAACTTCACCGTCGAAAATATCGGGTACTATATCGGATGCCTTTTACAAGGTTGACGATAACGAGGGTTATTTTCCGTAAAGCAATGAACAAATCATCATAATTAGATGTCGGAAATGACTAGCCCAGACAGTCGTCCAGAGTGTATACCGATGACCGGAACCTCTCAGTACCAAGGTCCTATTTGAGTGAGCCCCGCACGGACCGGTAGCGCACTACTGGAAGATATATTTCTTCTCTTTTCATGAGTATAGATGGATTTTTAGCTGTAGTAGTCTCCTGAGATGTCAAAATTATTACTATATTGTATGCTTCATATGCTAAAATAAAAAGACAAAGTGACGAAAATCCAACAAAACGCATGAGACACTCCTCAAAGATAGTACACGGCCAGCCCTAGCAAGTCCACAAGTGATGTGTTTGAAGCCATCCGTACTGTTGATCGAATCCCATTAGCACCCCCCATTAGAGAAAGAAAACATTAGCAATAAGATCAATAGGTAATTGGAACTTCGCCTTTCCGTATACCCAACAATTCTTTACAGGAAAGCCATAACACCAATAAGCGCAAGTAGACTAACGGTGGGCTGGACATTTGACGCGGCACCAGTGAACAGGACGCCAGAGCCGGAAGAGCCAGCCTGACCAGAAGATCCAGTCTGACCAGAAGAACCAGCCTGGCCAGAAGCACCAGCCTGACCAGAAGAGCCAGCCTCGGTAGACGAACCAGCCTGGCCAGACTGGCTGGGAAGGGAGCCAGAAGAGGTACTGTTGCTGCCAGTAATGCAGTCAGTGGACAGTCGGCCGTTCTTAGCGCCAATCTGACAAAGTACGAATTGCAGGTTAGCGAGATGGAAATGCATCGTGGAACAGCGAAGGAGTAAAGGCAGTGTAGACAAAGCGATGTAAAACGTGAAGTGGGATTGGGCTTTATTTTGACTTACATCGATAATTGCAGGACCCGCCAGGACGGTATCGTCAGAAACTTTGTCTTTGCTGGAAGTAAGGACGACGTAGCTCTGTCCGGCAATTCCCCTAGGGATGGTCACAGTAAAGCCACCATTGCTAGGAGTAACAGTGGTCCAGATTGGACCAGTGACGGTAATGAAAGCAGCATAGACAGGCCCGTTAGCGGTAAAACCTGGACCAGTGGCAAGGGAAACCTTGGAACCAGTCATGGGTGTACCATCAGAGGTAGCTGTCAGAGACGGGAAAGCCTTGACGGGTAGCATCGGATTGGTGCTAGGGCAAGACACAATGAAGGGAGATGCGAGTGTGAAGACTTCATCGAAGTCAAGAGGGTTGTCAAATGGCTGGGCGAAGGGAACTTCCCCTGCAACAGCACGGAGATAAGAGCTGTGCCGGGCTTCAACGGTGAGGATAGAACCAGCATCCGTGAGGTACTCCTTGTTCATAATAGAAGCAGCGGCTCCGAGGTAAGCACTAACACCGACTCCTTCGAGAACGTTGGCAAGGGCGATGAAGCTGTCTACACCGGTGACTGGGAAGTCATAGGTGCAAGCAGCGGTGGCAGGAGCACCAGCAGCTGTTCAAATGTCAGCTTTGGCTCTTCAAGCCATCTAACAAACAAAAAATACCTTCAAGAACGCCAGTCAAAAAGCTAACGTGTTCTTTCTCGTCAGAACCAACCTTCATAAGGTTGTCATAGAAGGGATCGGCATATCCAGCGTTGACGAAGTCATCCCGGGTAAAGTTGTGGAGACCCTCAGCATAGAAAGTTGCCTCAAGGTGCTCGAGGGTCAGAGCATAGTTGAGGATGTCGGCATCGGTGACAGCACGCTTGGTCACAGGGTTGGCCTGAGCAACGCTGGTAGCGACTGCAAGAGCAACATAAACAGATTTCATGTTGGGAGTTGAAGACAATGAAAAAAGATTTCAAAAAGCAATGAATAGTGCGGGGATAATGGAACCAAGGATGAGGCTATGACAGAAGACGGGACTTGAAAGGCTTTTATATCTTAAAACCCACGACGATTAAAAAGCGATATCATCCATTTCAAGGCTAAGCTCAATACCCCGCGGCTGCTTGCATGCCTAGAACTGTTCCAAGACAGACTGAAAACATATACTTTCCTGCATTCCCGAGTCTTATGTCAGTACCTGCCTTCGCCACCTTTATCTGAACAAAGCAGCTATACGAAGAATGATGCGTGAAATGCATATACCATCAATATAAAAGAAATGCCGGAAACAATTTCCTTCTCAAGAATCAGCTATGTCAACGGGCCCGCATTGGCTCAATGTACTTAGTCAGTCAGCGAGACATGTGCCGCTACCGTATTCCCAAGTAAGATATCTGAAAGGTCGTTCTCGTCAAGATTCTTCTCTCCCGATTAATTTTTCATTTGCTCTTTGTTTCCCTTTTCCCTTTAAGTAACGGTCGGGCAACAATGTATTGCCATCTTCAAAACAAACATATACGCTAACTGACCCAGCTACATATCTGCTAGCCTAAAGTAAATAAAAAGTGATCGATATCGTAAATATCATTAGTACCAAGAACAAGCTCTTGGTATACATAGGGTTCGGTATGCCTTCTGGTCGAATAGAGCGGATCCCACACAATGTGACTCGCAAGCCAGCCTTGGAAGCTTTATTGCCGAAATAGGAAATTGGTAACGCATTCCACAGACCCTGTTCTGTAAAAGCCTATTGTAAAAAATAATTACAAAAAAGGATAATTTATGAATGGGATCTCTCTTTTAAGGCTCCGTTTCAGGGTTCTTCCGTACTCAATGGCTCAACTGGTTGGTCTCCTGCTAACTCAAAATCGACGAGAGCGAACACAAGAGTGAGAAGTAAGCGGGTGCGGTGGTAATATTGAGACTCTTCAGAAAGCCCTATGTAAGAACAACAGACAAAAGGCGGTGGTTTTAATGGATAAAATAACATAGAGACGATGAGCAAAAGGTCAACGGTATAATTGCAAAGAATTTTGCTCCTATCGGGTGTTCAGCCAAATCAAAACCTAAAAGAAACCTGGAGGCTTGCAATTACCACAACCCTTGCGGAGTATTCTTGCGTCAAAGCTTACATTTACATAGGAGAAACAACATTCATTGATTTTACTTTATTTAAATCTCGAATAGCCTGAGATATACAAGAGATTCTCTCCCTAGTCAGAGACCAACCTTCCCCTTCGCGACGTAGGGGATTATTCGACATTGCGTCTGTAGCGGAC
Organism: Penicillium sp. S103-07; assembly: GCA_037042055.1. Classification (NCBI taxonomy): domain Eukaryota; kingdom Fungi; phylum Ascomycota; class Eurotiomycetes; order Eurotiales; family Aspergillaceae; genus Penicillium; species Penicillium sp. S103-07. The sequence continues at coordinate 140,823 of JAXQJQ010000035.1, forward strand.
GCCCGGCAATTGACTACTATTCCACTGTAATTACCATAGATTTATAGATTCTCATTGGAAGCCAAACTTTCCTGAGCACGGGATTAGAGCCGTAATCGTAATTAAGGGGCCTGGTTTCGCGCTAGGGCAAAGGTTAACTTTCGATTGATTAGCTGCGAGCAGTATCGAGTTTTCTTTTTTGGCAAGGTATAGCGACGCCTCGTCCTCCCGCAAGCGTGGGTAATTATTTTGAGATGGATCAAGGAGAGCATACTGACATAGTCAAGCGAGTTTGCGGTCAACTCGATATGCCCACGCTGAGGCATATTATTAAACTATAACAAAGAAGTTCCGGTTTCGTACTTGAATATACTGTATTATATTTACGTGCTTACGCCGGAAACATAATATGCAACTTCAGTCGAATCTGGGTTTAGGATCGCCATCTACCATCCAAAAATGAATTACGATCTGGACTTGCGAAGGGGTGCATGCCAGAGGAAAGAATGCCAAATCTGAATCTCACTTGAGGTGCAGATGGTGAGGTAGGCTCTCAGGTCCGATTCTCGCATGCCAATGTCTGGAGCACCAGGGGTTATGAATTGAGAGCGTGAAAATTCCGATATGCATGCAACAAAGCCGAGCAGCTCAACAGCGTTGATGAAAAATATTCCACCGCTTCTAACTGTTCTCTGTTGAAAGTTATGAAGACGCTTGCAAATTTCTACATCACGGCATAGCAGAGCGGATTTAGGGCCTATCTCTCATGTTGTGTCAAAAGCTAGCTGAATGCTTAAATTATTGGCGCATTTCCAAACATCATTATATAGCATAGCAACGATTCAAGTACTCTTTTCGCCCTCATCACCAAACAACATCACCGTGAGATCTCCGCCAAATGACACCTCGTAAAGTCTGTCATTAAAAACAGTGAGTGTAGGTAGAGGCCCACCGTTCCCACAAGGTGTCATTGGCACTGGTCCCAAGCGGGCAGGGGCGTTCCCGCATACCTACAGCGCGGCGGAACCAATCGGATATATCTATAGACGAGCGGGAGCGAGAGAAAACGCGAACACGAGCGGGGGCGTCCGGATTCGATTCGAATTCCTATCGAACGTCCGCATTTTTAGTAACGGCCAATCAATAAACAATGGTGTTCGGTCTGACGATTTCGGTGGAATGTCGATACAATGTTTACTGAATTGTATAGCTGATTTTTGTTTAGTCCTGTTGGGTACACCTCACGCAGGGATAGATGGATAGACATGCAATCGATTGAATTTGCGGTCATACGTTCGGGAGAAGACCCTTGGCCTTCTATTGAGAATATTTTCTTACTGTCTACACTTGACTGTTCTGTAATGATACTATACAACAAGGTAAGGACAAGCCTAGCACAAACCAGCCCGAAAGGGGCCTCATGTAGGGCCAGCATAAGAGATGATAGGAAGAATGAGGAAGGCATGGACAGGGGCAGCTAAACTAAGATGATGGAACAGTCCCAGCGAGTGCTCGAAATCAACAACCGTTCTTCATCATCCATATCTTGGCTTATCACTCTTCAGCGATGAGCCCGTCCCTACCTGAGGCCTTCAATGCCACGGAGAGCTGTTGAGATCTCGGTCAACAAACGGAGGTATCCTGTGTTCGCTTTCATCAGACATGGTAACTCTCTCTGTGCATAGGAGCTCATGTGCCATAAGCAATACAAGGCTCTCGTTTGCAGGTTCCAATACAGAGCTTCCATGCGTTTACATCGATTATGTTCATGTGTGCATTGCTGCAAGTAGAGAGAAATCGCGCACTGAAAGATCTCACAAATCAAATCGCCCCCCGGAGGGCTACGATACCCTGGCCCACCCAGTCTCGAACCAGAGCCATCGCCCTTCAGCTCGGACCCCAATACTCGAAATGACTTTAACGACATCTCAAACTCCAGACTCCACCGAGGGCATGCTGTCAATGATCATACAGGCACGATGAAGGATGCGATATCCATAAAGACAAGGCCGCACATTTTGGAAGACTCGGATCCTGCAAAGGATAATACACCGAACGGCGAGGTGATCGCTGCGGCCTCGGGGTGTGAACTGCCCTCGACGACCTTCGAATACCTCACTGTCCTCTTTCTTCTCGTTGGCACCTGCAAGCTGTGCTCGCAAACCTGCCAAATCCGGGCGCTTCGTCGGACCAGGTTTTCTGATCGCGTTCGCCTATATCGCGACGGAGAACTGGAGAACAAAATTGTCAAAAGTCATACGCAGGCGCTAAAATTTACCAATAGTCTCTATCAAAGCCACTGCCAACGACGAATTCCATGATCATCGCCAAATTTCTGAACCCGTTGAAAACAACGACAAGGGTCGCCAAGACATCCCCGAGGAGGACCAGGACGAGCACCTAGCGAAGAAGCCCAAGCTGGCTGACGACTAAAACATTTTTCATTTCGTTATCATCTTCCCTAAGGTATTCGTCGAGGATGACGACTTTCCCGGCGCTTGTCCTGAGGCACCAAGATCGGTCGGCATCTCTCTATATCAATGACTGCCGATTATAAAGCTGTCTAGAACCTGGCCGCAGCACGGCGCCTCCATCTATGTACTTCATATTCTCCTCAGGTTTCTACCTGATTCTTTCATGCATCACCGGGTAGCGGTATGAAAGAACAGTTTCATAAGTATTTCCCTTGCAACATTGTTCTCAATAAAAAGGGTATTCAAGAACAACTAGAAAACATCATCGAACATACTCTTTTTATATCCATCCGTCTCAATATTCCTCCATACCTACGAGACTTACTTCTCGCTATCTGACGTACGGTATGTCTTTGGAGGTATCATAATCAACTTTGAGAGTATAGGCTCCATCAAATATTACATTGTGCCTCTCAACAATCCCCAGTGGCCGAGCCCCCGCCCCGGGACGCTCCATTTGGCACACCGAAATGAGATGCTTTGTCGGGGGCTCTAATCGGGACTTCGGTCGCTTATATTAAGCGAGGGGATGGCGCATGAATAGATTGCCCACGCGGCCTAGCACGGAGTCAAGAAGAGCCATTCACGTGAGCTTTGACATTGGTGCCTGTGAGGTTGAGGCATTTCTCGGGCATTTCTCGGGCATTTGACCATTTTTGGTTAGGCATTTCCTTGGTCCGTCACCTCCTTGATTAGGCTTAGATTTCCTCGAAGCCAGTCCCTTTTCTTCAGGATAAGGAACCCGGTGGGCATTTCAACGTATAATCACAAGGTCGAGAATTGGTCCATCTCCAGCACAATAGACATTACTTCTCGCGTCGCTCCTGTAGAACAGTCTTACATTTCTGTGCGCACTAGATGATTTCATACAGTTTACCAAAACCGGTAAGTAGAAGCGGCATGCATGAGAGTGTCACACGCCTAGACTCACAAAACCTCGCTCGTCCGGCCTCGGCGTCCCGACGGCTTGGTCAGCCCCGATCCATCTCTGAGAGGAATCCGAGGTAGGTCCCGAACTCTGCCTTCCAAGCTCCCTTAGCCTGAGTGATGTAAACCGGGTAATACCCCAGAGAACGGAGGTGCATTTTACCCCGACAGCAGAAGCCGCGTGTAACCCGTACGGAGGACAAATCCGGGGGTTCTACCGGGCACGGCACGTCCTCGAGCTCCGACCGAAGCCGAATTGTCTGGGAATCAAGCTCACCGGAAGAGGCGTGGGTGGCGGACAGGGCGTCGGGCGTTTTATCAGGCTAAATTGGGGTGTACTTAGCCGGGGTTTGTGTGGGGACTGCTTTGAGGTCAGACGGGGTTTGGGTCTTGTCCATGATTTGCAGGTTGGCTATGCTTTTTTGTCCCGTGCGCGTTGCTTTGACTTGAGTGGTTAATTTGGACTGGGTCGGGAGTTGGGTCTCGTGGCCAACCGTGGTTTGAGGGTCGAGCTGCGTTGGAAAGTTCGAAGCGTGGAAAAGCGCGGGGTCTGATCCCCGGATTGTGGGGATGTGGGTGGCGGGTGGTCCCATTGCCTTCACCCTTGGATTCTCCATGCTAAAGATGGTCTGACCGGCGCAACCAACACCTGCCGTCATTATTTGAGGTCAAAGTTTCGTAAAACTGTACTTATGTCCCATAGTTTGCGGTCAAGCCACGGCGTCAACCAAGCTTTACGCCTACACCGGTGGCGCCCGTGCTGATTTACCCGGCATTATTCACGGCGCCGCCGCCGGCGGATAAATGCCGCCCATACAGGGGCCGTCAAGGTCCATTGGTAGCCGACCCGGCTACCACGGCCACGGTGGAGACATGCAACGTGAGTTGCCGAGATTACGTCCGGTCGGCCCCCATGGGGATAAAGGCCCGGGGAAAATACCCCGGCCGCTGAGCTGATCAGAGCTGATAAAAGGAGCGGCGATCCCCTGCACTTTCAATCGTAACCATACCCAACTTATTCTTTCATCATGGCTCCTCCTGTGGCTGGTGAAACTATCGTGTCGGCCAAGCGTGCCGAGCTGGCCGGCAAAGGCGGCATCATGGGCTTGATCAGTAACAAGAAGACATCGGCCATTGGCCTTTTCGCGTCGCTGGGTGGTTTAGTCTACGGATGTGAGTTAGCTCGAAGACGAGATTGCGACGTGAACTGACAGAACCAGATAACCAGGGAATGTTCGCGCAGGTCTTGACCATGCACGCTTTCCAAGCCGCCGTACGTACACACTTGAATCCTCTTCCGTGCTATCACTAATATAACTAGACGGACGGTTATGCCGCAACCACGGGTATAGAGCAGGGACTGCTGACGTCCATTCTCGAGCTCGGCGCCTGGGTCGGAACCCTTATCAACGGTTATCTCGCCGATAGACTCGGTCGTCGCTTGACTGTCTTGGTCGCCGTGATTGTGTTCTGCGTGGGTGTTATTGTGCAGGCGTGCACGCAGAACAAGGACTACGTCTTCGCGGGTCGATTCGTCACCGGTCTCGGTGTTGGTAGTTTGGCCATGATAGTGCCGCTTTACAATGCAGAGTTGGCACCGCCCGAGATTCGTGGTTCGCTGGTTGCTGTGCAGCAGTTGGCTATTACTTTCGGTATCATGGTTAGCTTCTGGGTGAGTTCTTTCCTTTCCGGCGAATGTGCTGTTCTAACGGATCAAGATTGGCTATGGAACGAACTATATCGGTGGCACTGGAGCTACTCAGTCTGACGCTGCCTGGCTCATCCCCGTCTGCATCCAACTGCTACCCGCTCTTATTCTGGCAGCTGGAATGATGCTCTTCATGCCGCAGTCACCGCGCCACCTCATGAACACCGGTCGCGAAGAGGAATGTCTGCAGACTCTGAGTCGTCTGCGCGGTGTTCCTGCCGATGATATTCTGGTTCGCATTGAGTTCCTGGAGATCAAGAGTCTGCATATGTTCGAAGTCGAGACTGCAGCCGAGAAGTATCCTCATCTCCAGGATGGATCTTTCTCGAGTAACTTTAAAATTGGATGCTACGACTATCTGTCGCTTATCACGAACAAGTCGCTTTTCAAGCGCACCAGTGTTGCTGTATGGACCCCTTACTCTATCGGCTTGGGATCGACTGCTAACTATCGTAGTGCATGATCATGGTCTTCCAGCAGTGGAACGGTATCAACGCGATCAACTACTACGCGTGAGTTCGATCCGGCCTATCTCAGAGCAATGCTAACATCGCAAAGCCCCTTCATCTTCAAGAATATGGACTTGCCCGGAAACACCACCACCCTGCTCGCAACTGGAGTCGTCGGCATTGTGGAGTTCCTGTTCACCATCCCGGCTGTACTCTGGGTTGACCAGATCGGTCGTAAGAAGATCCTGATCGCGGGTGCTGCCGGCATGGCGGCTTGCCACTTCATCGTTGCCGGTATCATTGGTTCTTACCAGGGCGAGTTCATGACTCACCGTGCGGCCGGTTGGGCTGGTATCGTATTTGTCTGGATCTTCGTAATTAACTTTGCTTACTCCTGGGGCCCCGTCGCCTGGATTGTAACCTCCGAGGTCTTCCCTCTCAGCATGCGTGCCAAGGGTGTTAGTATCGGTGGCAGCAGTAACTGGGTGAGTTCATCGATCCGCGACCGTCTTGTCATCCCTAACACTTCTCTAGTTGAACAACTTCGCGGTCGCTACGGCTACATCTCCATTCATCCAAGCCTCCGCCTACGGCACATTCATCTTCTTCGGCTGTGTCACCGTCGTCGGCATCCTGTATGTCTATTTCCTGGTCCCAGAGACCAAGGGCCGCACCCTGGAAGAAATGGATGAGTTGTTTGGAACATCCGGAGTGGCCGCAGCCGACGCCGAGCGCAAGCACCGCATCGAAAGTGAGATCGGCCTCCTCGAGCTGGTCGGTATGGAAAGCCCCAGTGAGAAGAAGTTTGACGGAGAGCACACCGAAGAGCATGTGGAGACCAAGCTGCAGTGAGCAAGGAGATACAATACGCTATACCCGATTCTTGTTAATACTCTTGTTATACCCCCGTACGTGGGGGATCGACGCCCAAAATTCAATGATCTTCACTCCTCCCCATGTGGCTTGTAGCTCTTCCCAGTGATATTCTGCTGCAGCGCGCAGTGTGTATGGGACCCGTCACACAATCTGACAGATCATTCCATAATTAGTTGCATCGGGCGCAGTGGGACCAATCCCCACAAACGCCCCCGTAACTGGTCGGGTCTCGGACTGAGACCAGTCACAACGCTCCGCCGGCGTCGTGTCTTACCCTGAACCATCGTATAAATTAATTCACCTCCCGACTCAATTTCTTCCTTCACTCCCCCCAACTTGCTTATCTCACTTCTACCACGCACTTCAAACGTCATCCTCAAAATGGACATGTCCACCACCACCGCGACTGCCACCTCGGCGACCGTTACCGCCTGCGGCGCAACCGTTTACCAACTCCCGGGAACCGACGCAGCCTGTGGCGCAAAACTGAGCGGCAACATGTCTTCCGTCTTCGACACTTGCTGCAAAGGCGACAGCCCCGTCAAATACAACAACGACTGCGGCATCTACTGCCTCGCCCAGGAACAGACCGTCCATGAGCTTTCCGACTGCATCATGAGCAAGTCCAACAACTATCGTGATGTTTTCTGTCAGGGCATGCAGAATGCTACTGCTACTGCTGCTGCTACAACTACCAAGTCGACTGGTACGAGCACTTCTACGCAGAGCGGATCGACTTCAACTTCGACTCATAACGCGGCTGTCTTGAATGCGCCTGTTTCGATGGGTGGGGTGGGTGTACTTGCGATGCTGTTTTGCTCTGCGCTTATGGGTGTCCTTGCTTAAATGACAGCTTTGAAACCCCAACAAACTTTATGATTGGTGGAATGGGAACGCGGGGAATATTGATCTACCTTTTGGCTTTGCTGTCTGGCAGAACCTTTGATCAGACGTTCACCTTGCTTCGAGCTATTTCTTTTCTTTTTCGTGTACAAGTATCACTAGCAACATAGCTTTTAATTTTTCAACCTACATTTTCGTCGACCGGGCTTTCGCCAATCACAAACACCACTTCCCGGGAATCAATGTCCCTGAATTGTCCGAGCAGTTTCTTTAGTTAAGACGCGATCCCCAAACAGGTAATTTTCCGTTGTACATTTTTGGTTGCATTTCGACCCCGCGTGGTCAGACCAGGTTAGGGGGCGGAATATAAATCTCAGTATATGTCTTGCATATGGATAGGTTGCACGAACGGAGAAGATGCTTTTCTCTTGGTTTATTCTTCAGGCTCTGCCGTTGGCTCATGCCGGTAGTCTGCGATCCAGACTCAATGACGGAGTTGCAAAGACGCCGCCGATGGTGTATTTGGTTTCATTTCCTCGAAAAATAATATATTAACCTTGGATATCCTTACAGCTGGAATACATACAACCATTACTCATGCAGCCCGAACGAATCAATTGTCCACTCCAACGCGAAAGCCCTCGTCGACCTCGGCCTCGCCGATCTGGGATATCGCTATGTCACAACCGACTGCGGCTGGACAATCGCCGATAGACTGCCCGATGGCTCGCTAACATGGAACGAAACACTCTTCCCGTCCGGGTTCCCCGCTCTGGGGAAGTACATCCATGACCTGGGTCTCCTGTTCGGAGTCTACGAAGACGCGGGTATTCGCACGTGCCAAGTTAATATCGAACAAGCGGGGAGTCTTTGTATGTCGCAGATCTGCGCTTGACATCGATACGTGCTAATCGAAACAGATCACGAGAATCAGGATGCGACCACCTTTGCCGCGTGGGGTATTGATGCTCTCAAATGTACCGTCTGCATTCTTGCATCTCCAGATCAGTATCGGCTAATTGACCTTCTAGACGACAACTGCTTCTCCGATGCATCAACCGGGTATCCGAACGTCCAGTATACCCCGAGTACATCCCCGCAAGCCCGCTACGCCAATATGACCAACGCGTTGGGTCAGCATAGGCCAGTACTCTTCCAAATCTGTGAATGGGGCGTCGACTTTCCGGCCCTTTGGGCGCCATCTCTTGGACAAACATGGCGTATCGGGAATGATATCATCCCTGCCTGGCGAGCGATCTTCAGAACACTGAACCAGGCTGTACCCAATACTGTGTTTGCGGGACCGAGCCAATGGCCTGATCTTGATATGTTGGAAATTGGGACGGACGTTTTAACCACCGCTGAGGAGCAGACCCATTTCAGTATGTGGGCTATTTTGAAGAGTCCACTCACCATCGGGGGTGCGTTGAAGGATGAGGTGACGAGTATTAGTGAGGCTTCGCTTGGAGTTTTGAAAAATAAGGATGTTATTGGGTTTAATCAGGATCCGCTTGGTGTTAGTGCGAAGTTGAGGCGCAGGTGGTCGGAAGAGCAGTATGAAGTTTGGAGTGGACCGCTGGAGAATGGGAGGATCGTTGCTACTTTGATTAATTGGGCTGACGAGGATAGGGAGTTGACGTTGGACTTGCCCGTTGTCGGGGTTCAGTATGCTGGTATGGTTAAGGATGTTTGGGCTGGTAAGGTTGTTGAGAATGTTCGGACGGGATATACGTCGACTGTTCCTGCTCATGGGGTCATGCTTCTGGAGCTAAGCAGAACGATCCAAGCTGGACTGTACCCGGCTGATCTCTTCGCAACGAAGAAAGGGTATGCTCTTACCTTACCTCCCTTTCCCGCTTGTCTCTCTTACCCACGTCGTGAAGTCTCCTCTTACTCCCCCACTGACTCATCTGCAACAGAAACAAGCTCTCGTTCAAACAAATCTATGCCAATACGACGAGTGCCAACCACACTGTTTCTATCGTTTTCTCACAGGCTTCAAAGTCGGCTACTCATATTACGCTCCAATCCTCCGGCAACCAAACAGTCCGAACAATTCAGGTACCAGCTTCAAGCCAAACAATACTATCGAGTGTATCCTTGATCGCAGGATCCGCAAACGAAATTCTGTTCAGCTCCTCCATTCCAATCAAATCAATCCAAATCCACTCTCCCCACGGAATATATTACGCCGCCCCAGAATTCTCCCTCTCGGGATCCGCTTCCCTGGCAAAGTGTGGCGACGGGTATTGCAAGCCCGTTGGCTCCAAGATTGGCAACTTAAATGCCAATAACCTTGCAACCATTGCAATTCCGGCCAGCGTACCATCTCCCGGTTCTTCAAACGCCACGTCCAAATACCTGGAAATTGACTACATCAATAATGACATTGCACTGTCGACTTCATGGGGCTACGGCTCTAACTCGAGAAATCTGACCATCTCCGTCAACGACGGCGAACCTGTTCGTCTGGAGGTTCCTCTTTCAGGTCGTCATAGCGAGCTCTTCGGACCTGGACTCGGCTGGTGGGATACTGCAACTCTGGGATTGCTTGTAGATGGGTGGAAGACTGGGAACAACGTCGTCATCCTTGGAAATGATGAATCCACAGATGTGAGCCAGACTTATGCTCCTGACATTGTTGGAGTGCGTGTTTTTGGTTAGACTGCTAGTCAAGCTCCTCGATCAGGAAGACCCGGAAGGCGGATTAACGGAATATGTCACAATCAAGTCACCCCCGTAGATTATCTGGTAGGAGGGATTAGGTGACGACAGTCATTAATCGAATACCACCGCGATTGACCTTCGTACTCGCTAAGTTCTAAGACGGTAGACAAAGGATGAGGCTAAATTCCGAATGTTGGAACTGGGATGGCTCGGAAGAAAGTAGTGGGAGGCGGGTCAGAATTTTGTCTTTTTCTAGATAGGGGACCATTTTCCTATGGGATGAGACTTGCGAAAGCGACCTAATTCAAAGGAGGAAAAGATTTCGAATGTCCACCACGTCGCCCGAACCTCTAGTTTACCATAGTGAAGATGTCTCCTGCGCGACAAGTCAAACGTGGACAGTGATTATTCAATCGAAACTTGAGCGCCTGCCTTTATCCCCTTTTTAGGAAACCATCCAATGTTGCCTGTTTCCTCTCATCAACCTGCACTCTTTCAAAACCCTTCATTAGTGCCTCAGCCCGACGCACATGCTCTGCCGTGCCGTTTTCTTTGCTCTGAACCCATGATATTAGGTCATCAAAAGCAGCAAAAACTCTAGCATCAGATGGAACCTCTGGCGATGGCCCATATACATATTCGTCGTCGTCATCAGCATCATCATTAGCGCACTCATTTCCATCGAATGGCATGGCCTGCGCATCCTCTGTAGGATCCGAGAGCTTAGTAGTCATCTCATCATGGACAGAGGTTGGGACCGAAGATGCTTCGCCATAAAGGGTATGAGTTCGTAGGCAATGACGCTGTTTAAACCGCGTCACCTAACCAGCAGAGAAAACGGACATCGGGAGGTCTTGGCATGCAGGTATCTTGGTCCAAAAATCAGCTGCTTTATACTGAAGCAAGCGGCCAGTGATCGGGATTCCAGCATCTATACATCGTTGGGACCATTCATAGAGCTTTTCGTCCAATATAGGCCACTGAGAACTAGATACGCGCATACTATTACTAGCATGCATATTATCTAGGCGGGCGTACTGGGATGAAAGGATTCTCGAGACGGTTCCTTGGTCGATCTGGCGACCAAATTCGGACTGAAACCAGGCAATGCAGGCTCTCTGGGTAGGCTTCGGACGTGTTTGGGACGAAATGACGCATAGTGATTGCTTCTGAGCATCAGTAATGCCTAGCTTCTGCCGTTTTTGAAGACGTGTTTTGGCTGAAAGGGCGATCAATCTGCCCCGGTTGGTGCTGTTGGTGCCCCTGGGCTCTTGAGGGGGATTTAGGATGAAACTCCGCATTCTGATTGGTTGGTTGGGTATGACTAAGCGAATATATGAAGGAAAAGGATACAGTCTGAAAATGTAAAAAAGGGACAAAATATATGGGAATGTTATAAGCGGATATGCATGTAAACTTCCAGTTTTGACATACTCCGCTAATAACATGCGATTTCTCTCAGACAGACCCACTGAATTTATATGATATCGCTATTCATATTTTACATAATTTACTTATAACATAGGGTTTCTCTTGGATGGAGGGCTATGCTATAACTGCAAGTTGACTGTATATTTCCAGTGGATTGCCGCATCCAAGCCCGAATCATTTAAATCGGACTTCTCTCATCGCCAAGCCAAACATGATACAGCAGTTTCCCAGCATCTACTTGTCTGACCGTCGAGTGTCTCCCTCCGGAGTCATACCTCCAACCATTCTCCCACGCTGCGCCAAGCCTATCGACGCTTACCCGCGTGTCCCAGCCCGTTTGTGGCTGAATCTCTCGCAAGATGCGAATGCATGCATTCCGCTCTGCCTCTGCCACGAGACACTGACCCGCAATTGTAAGGAGTTGGACAGCATTCGCCCATGCAATGGAGCATTGGTTCGCCAGCGAGTTAGCGACAATATAGCGTGCGTACATCTGTGCGCGGTTGGTCACATCAGGGCTGGAGAGCACCGAGAGACGACTCGACTGCGAGCAAGGCGTGCAAATGGTGAGAACGAGAAATGCAGTATGCAGCATTTGCCATGCTGCGGACACGGGGCCGTTCAAGTAACGCACGGACTGGAAGGGGTTGTCCTCTCCATTCGGAGGCAGAATACTGAGAGGTGAGCACACGGCTGGTGCTTCGCTCTGGTGGCGCACGAGCTCAGCTTCAAGCTCCTTCCATCGGGCAGCGTGAAGTTGCAAAGTGTGTTCGTCCATGTCAACGGGTGTGCGACTCCAGAAATCGTGAACCATTCCGAGAAGAAACACGACCTTTTTCTGCCATGCTTCGAGCGTCCACGTGGCCGGATCAGGGAATACACCCCCGGGGATCCATTCTTTAGGTTCTAGTGCTACTGGATTGCCGGCAGATAAAGAGGCAAGGATAATCATCCTGCAGTAAATCCAGAATGACTGTTAATGAATATTCAAATTAGCCCACATAATTACAGCATGGAGAAAAGGACGTACAGCTTGTGGCAAACCACCGCTTGTCCCATGCCAACCATGCATCTTGAGAAGATCTCCCGTCCCCTTGAGGTGCAGGCCCCAATCTGTGGCCTTACTCTCCACCATCTCACAGTGAGCTACAAGCAGACAGCTCGCAAATACCGCAGGGTCTGGCCTGCTATCCTGTAGTCGATTGGACAGCAGATGGATGGCGGCGTTGTAATATGTCAAAGCCTGCTCATGAGTGTGTTGCTGTTGTTCATTGACGAGGGAGTACTGACGGGCTGCAACGGCAACACAGGCAAGCAGGACGAGCCTGTCTTTTAGAGCGAGCTGCGGCACGACTGTCGAGAAATATCGCGGTGCATCATCAAACATGTCAAAGCGCGGGCCGATGATGTCAACGTATCGCCAGAGGAAAAATGCGTCAGTGGGATCCGTGATGGGGGTAGCGTGGCCGGATAGTGCAGGCCGTGACGACAGATGTTGGTCTAATGAGACGCCGGAGGCCTCGTCGCTCTCGTCGCTCGCTCTTATGACCTGGTATAGGTCGGAGACCTCTTGCGTTTCATCCACAAAGGTCGCTGATACTCAGAAGGCGTTAGATCGATGATTGTTTCTTGTGTTCAGAGCCACTGTCGAGTGGGCGTTGCTAACCTGGACCTTCTACAGTCTTTGTGGGGACAACGTCTTCTAACGGGCAACCCGCGGGAGCTTTGAACTCTAGCGCTGTGAAAATAACGTCTTGAAGAAGGGAACACTCAACCCCTCGTCGCCTGCATAAAGCACAAGGTCGCGATTGATCACACTTGACGTGGCTCTTGCGACACTGCTCGCAGGCTTGACATCATACGTCAGCGTCCTAGTTATGAAAGACAACGGCATCTGGTGTTTCAATGCCTACCTAGCTTGGATCTCGAGCCAGGTCCTCGCACGTGTTTCGACAAGGACTCCCGAAAGGACGGCATTGCAGAGTGCCGATGGCGCATTTCTGCGTAATTGGGTGCGTCATATGTTACACAAATTAACAGTGCATCATTACTTCAAAATAGTGCATGCTGCCTTGGATCCACCTCGGATACCATCGAATTGGAGACGCAGGCCAGCCTTGGTATCCCGCTCCGTGCGGCAGAAAAACGGTTGGTCTAGTCCGAAGGCATGAGAAAGGCCAGAGTTGGTCACGGGCATCAAATGAAGGCACAGCTCGCGTCGTCACTTATATAATCGCCCATCCCCGCGAACTATGCCTAATTTGGATTTGGTTCAAACGGATCGAGAACAGCACCATTGGCTTACAAATCACTGCACCATGCCAATTTTCGCATTCAACATGAAATTCAAATAAATGGTCCGGTCTTCTCCTTTGCACGTTAAATTATGGGCATCTCCTTGGTTCGACTGGCATGTGTATGTATATGCTGGACTAGTTGCTTGGGCCTAGCTCTGCATGCTTTTGTACACTTCGGATAACTGGCTCAAACATCTTGCATTTAGCATCGTCATCATCAAATTCATCTATGAATCTACCCTTTTTTTTTTTTGCTTAACGGAGTTTCCTTTGACCCTTCTCTCTTGTTCCTCTTATTTCCAAAATTGAGAAGTACTGGATCTACGGAACGTGATCACTACTAACTGTGCCTGCGGCTGTTCCTTTCGACCATTTTAATGTTTGACTGTGTGGAGCTGTCTTTTAGCATTGAAGTGATCCCAATATAAATTATGTCTGTTTATTCTACAAGGTAGTCACCTCTGGTTGCCTTCAACAAGGAAAAATTGCTCTCAATCCGACGTCTTTACCTCGTCCTCTAGTACTTCAGCAATACTAGTACTCTCGGAAAGTCCGAGGATCCTCCGGGCCTCCTCAATAGGTATATTGTACGGCATCATCTTTTCTGTTTTAACCGGATTACCTCCAGCAGCGAAAATAACATCCTGGAAACCAAAATATTAGCCTATGTTTCCTTTATGGGATCCCGAATCCATTTTTCGATTTTTCTCCTTCGGTGGTACTCACAATCTCCTCGAGGCTTCTCTTTCTGGTTTCAACTACGAAAAAGTAGATAATGGGCACGAAACAGGCATTCAGGATGGCAAAAATAATGTACTGGACACAGGTTAGGTTGACCACAGACCATGATGCACAAAGAAGCGGACTTACCGTCTTCCAGCCGATATTCTGGAACGCGGGAGGAATAATCATGACCACCACAAAGCAGAACAACCAGTTGGCAGCGCTCGCCATGGCATTAGCCTGCGCGCGGCATCGCAGAGGTGCAATCTCGGCGCTGTACAAAAACGGTCCTCCGACCCAGGCAAGGCCAAAGAAGGTATTGAAGAGAAACAGGAATCCAGCAGCGGTCAGTCGACAGGTGCGCGAATCTGTGCTTTGAAGCCCGGCGATGATGGCAAAACAAGAAGACATGCCAATCGTAGTCCACAGAAAAGCCCGACGACGCCCAAGGTGTTCAATGAGCAATACAGATAAAAGCGAGCATAGAGCATACTCCAAACCGCCCATGGCAGCGATGAGGTGCGATGTGCTGGCGTCGAGGCCGAACGAGTCCTGCAGAATCTTGTTGGCGTATGTCGAGACCAAGTTCACCCCTGATATTTGCTGCGCCGCTTGCATAAAGACTCCAATGGCGACGCGATGGAACGTCTTGGTATTTCCCATGTCCAGCATTTCTCTGTAGGAGAACGGAGCGAGTTCAGTCTGCGCTTCAAACGAGGCGATGATTGCTTCACGTTCAAACACTAGATCCGGATGGGTATCAGGCAGGCCGCGAAGCTTCGACAAGTTGTATGTGCCCTTTAAACATTGTACAGTCAGCAAGGGGTCTTCACCATCTGGAAGAGCGTGTGTACGGCAAGCAAAGAAATGAAACGCACCTCTTCAATTAGGCCGTGTTTGATCAGCCAACGGGGCGACTCGGGAAGGAAATTGATAAATACGAAGACGATCATGGCCGGTATAAGCTGGATGCCCACAGGTGTACGCCATTGCGCTTGGCCTTTTACAAAGAAGAAGCCGTAAGCAACGAGCTGGCCACAAGCAACGCCGAACGTCTGTAAGCCACCCTCAATCATGACTAGATCGGGTTAGTCTTCTAGTCCTCGAGCAAATGAGAAAAAGGGGGAGGGGGACAAATGTTTACCCCATCGTCCGCGACTATGCGCTTTTGCACACTCAGACTGCCATGACGGCACCGTGGCGACCTGTAAGCCGAGGCCGATGCCGCTGATAACGCGACCCAGTACCAGCTGAGATATAGCCCAGGCACTGGTCTGCAGCGTACCACCGACCAGCATGAAGAGCATACCAAACCAAACGGTCAGACGACGACCGAGGCGATCGCCTAGGTCCAAGCAGGCGAGGGCACCGAAAAGAGCACCGAGTTCAAAAGAGGCGATCACGATACCCTGGACATTGGCGTTGTTCATCTCGGGAAAGACAGTTATGAAAGCCTCTTCGGTAATGAGACCGCCCTGTTTTTGTTTTTTAGATCGGACGTCTCATTTGGGAAAGTTCAAAAAGGCAGTGTACCATGATACTCATATCGTAGCCGAAAAGCCAAAATGCACATGTCGCAACGCCGGCAACGAGAAAGTTGAGTTTCAGACCCGACGCGCCCATGTGGGTTGTGTACTTGGTCAACGGGAAGATGGCCATCATTGCGAAATGGAAAGCGAATATGGTCTGGGTATTCCCTTGGGTAGAGGTAAATTAGATGGATTTCAACTTAGGACATCTCCCATAGCCGCAACTTGAGCTTCCTGATTCGAAGTTGAATTTATAGCTTTTTCAGGATACGATTTGACGAGGCATTGTAAATCGCCAAGGTCGGGGATTTAAGACTAAATCTACTCGGATGGTATCCAGCCCCGAGAACCTCTTCACGCAGGCCAAGAATGTGGGGGTGGGAGGATTTGCCGAGGATTTGCTCAGTAGAGTTGGATGTTGCGGAAGGCAGTCGTCCCCGAGAGTAGATCGCCGTTTGTGTGGGGTAGCTGTGTTCCTGAGTGCATCGGAGCCAACTGCCTTCCGGGGACGATCCTTAGTTGGTTGTCCACGCGTAGCCCCCCGCACATCGGGTATGTCTCCAAAGGGCCCAATAAGATTGAGACGGAAAGTGCGAAAATGACTGTAGAACTGACTCTGTCTCCGGGAGGGAACCGAGTCCGATATGCCGCTGTTGAGGGCAAGGTGGAGCATGGTTTGTCGGAATTTACCCCGGCAAAATATATAAAGTATGCAAAGCATATAAATGTGCCTGTTGCTTGCCTGCAGAAGAATACCTTGCTCCAAGTTCTGTTTCTCAAGTGAATTCCCTTAACGCTGGACTACACGATGCCTTCCGCTTTGAACCACTCCTGCGGCAGCCCACTGTAAGTGTTAATACCTGCAAAATACGCCTCTCAAAAACACCTGGTCTCTAAAACATTGTTACCATGTGACTGAACTCCCAACAGTTCTCTTAAGGTTATCGGCCATAATGCGGGAACGTCAATGGACGGGGTCGACCTGGTTCATGTTCACTTCACCCAGGATAGCCCGACAGCGCCATTAAAGATGCAGCTTCTGCACTATGGAGAATACCCGATGCCTAAAAAGCTCAAAGCGCGAGTCATGAGGCTTATTAAGGAGAACACCACGACGCCCGAGGAATTGGCCATCGTCAACATTCAGCTGGGTGAGGTCATTACGGACGCCGTCAATTGGTTTGCGCAGAAGAACGATTTTAGCGTCGCGACGGACGTCGACCTGATCGGTGGCCAGGGTCAGACTATCTGGCACCTACCGCTGCCGGAGCTCTTTGAGGGCAACCAAAGCCGGGCCCATCTCGACATGGCTGAGATTGCCATCATAGCCGCTGGTACTGGCGTAACCACGCTTGGCAACTTTCGGGTGTCAGACATGGCTCTCGGTCGACAAGGCTGTCCGCTATTCGCAGCTCTCGATTCCCTCCTACTGAGCCACCCGACGCTCAACCGCGCCGTGCAGAACATCGGCGGCATTGCAAACTTTTCGATCTTACCCCGAGGCGCCGTCGAAGAATGTTATGACTTTGATACAGGACCCGGCAACGTATTTATCGATGCGGCCGTGCGGTACTTCACCGGCGGTCAACAGGAATATGACAAAGATGGTGCCATGGGCCAGAAGGGCAAGGTTGACCAGTCTGTTGTAGATAAAGTGCTCCGGGGGCCATACTTCGTGCATGATATACCCAAAACTACTGGCCGAGAGACGTTCGGGGATAGGATGGCGGAAGACATCTGCGACGAGATGCTGGCCCGTAAGTCTGACTACTCTAATCGAGTTGGGGGTTTCAACTGAGAAAACGTGACGTTGCAGGCGGAGCTACGCCAGAAGACTGCGTTGCCACCATAACTCGCATCACAGCCAAGGCTCTGGCCGATGCCTACGAACGCTGGGGTCCACCAGGGGGCGTAGACGAGATCTACATGGGCGGCGGTGGATCGTATAACCCCAACATCATCAACTACTTGAAGCAGCGCTTGCCCAACACCCGCATCGTCCCCATCTCCGAGATTGGGATCCCTATCGGCGCAAAAGAAGCTCTCGGGTTTGCACTGCTGACGCTCGAGTGCTTCGTCGGACGACCCATGATTGTGCCCAGGAGGACCGAGTCAGACCTTCCAGGGCTGGTGGGCCAGATCCAGCCGAGCAAGAACATGCATCGCATCCGACAGCATGTTGCTCAGGTGAGTGGAACATCCTTCCGCCCCCCCCAAAAGTGCTATCCAGGCACTGTAGTGGATAACCCGACACTGACATCGACGACAGTTTTGGGGAGACTTCCCTGAGGAGCATGTGAAATGCACAACGGAGATGATTCTTCTTCCTTCTCAGTGCAACACGTAGCATGCAGTGGATACTGTGGTGGAAGTCCATTCATTGACAATTGTCGATTATGGAGGGTTCGTACCTCCGATCAGTCATTTTGTAGGCTACGATTATAGCTGCTCTCAACGGAATGGAAGCAAATAGAAATGGTTAAATGTTCTTTCCTTCGTCACCAACCCCGTGGTTTATTATCAAGTCGAGGGCACAGATCTTGTCGGAACGGCGAAATTTGGTAATATCTATCAAGAGTACGAAGAGTCCGACATTATTGATTGTACTAACCTCTTGGTTACTTCTTAGACATGATTACAAAGTATTTCCTCTGAACAAGGCCGATTAAAATGCAATTGGGTATTATTTCGCGTATGGACATGGGTATTATATGTAAGTTAATCAGCCGAAAGAGATCACCTATCCCTTTCGCGGCTCAATCACAGTCAGGTTCGTCTCTCTTGGTCTGCCGGTAGTTCCGCGTATCTTTCGACGGGTGCATAAAGCTCCTGTGGCCCTTCGTTGCTCTTGTCGATCATATCCTTATGATCAAGCTCGGCCGTCGTTTCTGAAGTCGCGCCCGGAGCCTCAAAGATCGCAGCACCTCCGGATTCAAGTGGGCCACTCGCAGGTTCAGACATTTGCTCGGAAGCCTTGGGTTGGCAACGCCGCTTGCGAATGAAGATGAAGGCAACTCCAGCAATAGCCAGCACTCCGACCGCCACTCCAACACCCACGCCTGCTTTGGCACCAGAAGAGAGCCCGGAGCTTGAAGCAGATGAGTTTGAGCCGCCTGTCGGTGAGCTGGAACTGGAACTGGAACCGGCATCCGCGGTAGTAGAACTGAGTGTTACATCCGAAACGCTCGGTAAAGACTGATCTGATGTCGCAGTTGGGCTGGATGAATTTCTTTGGAGTCTGAATTGACGCGACCTGGCAACATAATTCTCATTCCCCTGAGCGTACATCAGGAAGAAGAATTTATCGGAGAGCGTTAAGTTTCGTTTAGTTTCGACGTGCCAATTGCACGATGGAACACTACCAGAGTGATCTATGCGATCCAGATAAGCGGGAGAGCGCTAATATGGGGATGCTCCATCATGAGCCTAGAAACTCACGGCAGACATATTCTCCTACACCGTTCGGGACTGCTTGCCACAAAGCTATTGAGACCGGGTTTGACTGTGACTCCTTCCACTTGATGTCCAAGGTAGATCCAATATGGTAGACCGGGTCGTCGGCTCGGTTTTCAGGACCATCATTGTAAGGGGCCGGATACGTGAAGACGTAGAGGGCGTTGACAGGTAAACAGAGCAGCAAGACAAGCAAGACGTTGTGCCGAAAAGTCGAGACGGGTGTTGGTCGCCGTGCCATCTTTATGGTGGCCGCTTTCCGAGATAGGCAGGAAGGAAGAGAATGCGAAAAGGTTCATTCGAAACCAGCCAAAATAAAGAGGCTCGGAACGGACGAATCCACCCGTCGCTATTTCTGTTAGCGAGTTGGCCCCGCACTCCCGCTCCCAAGTGATTGATTGATGCGAGTACGAAGAGGTCTTAGCGGCTTTAACTTGATTAGGTAGAGATCTCCAGATTCCTCCCCTTTTTCGCTCAGAACGCCGAAAAAATTTATAATTAGCGCTTTGGAGGTCAGCTTGCGCGCTGGAGATCAAACCGTCAAGAAAACTCGGAGTGACCTTACCAACTTCTCAGCCAATTTTGGACCACGTCAAAAGAATCAGCCAGACCGAGCCTATAGAAAAACACACTGTTCAACAAGCTCCGCCCCGATAAAATATTATGAGCTGATCGCTGCCCAGAGGTCCAGGTGCCGTAGAAGCGACATAATTGAATGTGGACACGAGGCTGAAACTTCTGAGTATATGATTGATCGAAAAAGACTTTCTTTTCAGGGGCGATAGGGTCCGAGTGGAGGGAATCGGGAACGTGGCAGTCCCGCGCCTATGATCCTGTCCAATGGGGAAACACGATACCGCCCCCGTTATCCATCTTGTGGGAAAAAGGGTCCTCGGAGGCGCCTTGTCAACGAGGATCCTCTTCTGAATACACTTTCTATTACCTTAAGGCTTTCTATGACTTGATATTAATGATCATGATGTAATGGCGATGAATTCATTTGCCCCATGTAAACTCGCTCTAAATATATCCTGTAATACAGGGTCGCCAGTGAGTCAGGCCTGCTGATAGCTACAAAGTCATTGCCAGCCCACTGGGCGACCGCTTCGGGGAACTCGGTATGTGAGTTTCTAACCGGTGGCCCTCGAATATAGAAATGTAAAAACGAAAAAGACATAGGAAGCAGCACCAAAACGAACAGCATGGCCCCATCACCGCTTGGTGGATTGCCTTTGCCTCCTCATTATCAATCCCTCCATGGCTCCTTCATATCAAAGGGGTCGCCACCTTTCGCACTACCACCCAACTTGTCGGCTGTGGCTCACATGATCCTTGGAGCAAGGGGATACAATGGATTTGGCACTGCGCTCCTAACGGGCGCCATCCTTCTCCTCCCGTCGCACTCTCCTAGGGAACCATGTTTTCTATGTCCTTTCCCTACGTCCTGTCGATTGTTTTATAGAGTGCTTTCACGAACTGCACCGCTGTGACTGATCATCGTCGCACCGTTCGCTGAACTCGTGCCATACGTACTTATCTGGGTCTTCGATTGTAGATACATCGGTCATTATCACAGGCGGAGAGGGTTTGCATGGCATCGGGACGGGTGGCCGTAACCAGGAGCTGTCGTCCAGCTGCTTATCCATAACGTCCTCCGGCTCGCCCACACGACGCTTTTTAGATATCGTGCTCAAATTCGGCTCTCTGAGAGGCCGCTTGGGACCTTGTTGAGAGCTGGCTTGCCGATTGTGCGCTTACACTTTCTCGCAGTGGACGTATGTCGCACACCTTGCTCTCGAGGAGAAAAGATACGCTCCTAGCGATTATGACCTCAGAAAATGTTGATTGGGGTATGTCAAATCCTTAAGGTGTCGCTGTTAAATTGTCCTAATTTCATTAAATCGATGGAGAAAACTCCGCTCCTGAACATGTCAAAATAAACTCAATTGGAACAATTCCCATCATTGACGTCCTCTCTTCTTTCAGAAGTGAAGGATACTTTCTCCTTGAAGTAAAGCTATTATTCTCCACGTGCGTATATGATTCCGTTGTTTCGTTGTCAAACCAAAACTGATAGTCCCTAGCCAACGAAATATTCTTCCTGGCCATATATACACGGATCAACATACTTGCGTGAGGGTAATTCATTAATACCTTCGGGAAGGTTGAACATTTCAGACAGACTATCCTGTTGAAGATCTAAACCCAATAGGCTGTGAATTTGCTCGGACATATCGTTCTCGAGTTGGGCAGGTAGTAGGGTATCATGAGGCCGATACAAAAGTCTAGCGGTCGGTGTTGCTAGTTTTGGACTGTTGAAGCCACAGGCCGATATCTGCCTCTCCTTACAGATTTCATTGCGCTTGAGCGTCTGCTGTATGATATCGACGTCTTGTTCAAATCTTTCGGCGTTGCCACTGTCGAGGATATCGAGCCAGGTAAGGAGCGTATGTGCAGGAGGTATTTTGTTGTGCTCTGGCACTGGCGAGTGTTCGAAAATCGGTTAATATACCTTGGACTTTTTCAAACGACATCTGTCACATGCCTTATATACTCTCTTCCGAATTTTTCTATCCGAATATACAGAACTTGGCGTTGACGTTTCCTTGCGCGCTTCCATGACTATATAATTTTGCAAGGAAATCTTAGCAGACAAGATGTTGTATGAATGTGGTCTTAGGGATCAATGCACTGAGTATATAAGTTTTGGGATTTGGGCTGACATCACCATACAAGATTCGTTAGCTTTAGTAAGTATTACGTGAATCTAATTAAGTTAACTAGTTCCTACTTCTCTTACTCACCAGGTGCCGTTCGGAGATCCTAAGTATGACGTAATTCTCATTCCTTTCGTTAGATATTACACTGAATCTAGAGCCGTGGTATATATACTTCACCGCTAATCTCGATTCCCGAAAAGCGCTTCTGGCTGTGGGTCTATCTACCAGTACTGTCAGTCATAGCCTCGATCAACGTCGTATATTCTTAAACACCTATTGGGCGCTTCCTTGCCCTTCGACCTCTTCCCAGAGAGACATTTAAGCATACAATACAAGAACGTAGCGCCTTAATCAATATACAGCATAATAGATGTGGAGTTGTAAGCTCATATTCGATTGATACAATGTAATATATTTGGCACAGTACCGAACACGTAAAATTCTATGTCCGACGCAAGGACTATACCAGCTTTCGCTACGAAGGTACTTCACCGTCAGATTGAACGAACTTTTAAGGAGACTCTTGTTTTTGATGATTAAATAACAAAACAATAGGCGGGATATTTGAACCATTACTTAATACCCAACAGCGTTCAATAGATATGACCATATCTCTCCCCTAGTAGGAAATGGGGGAACCACATGTACCATCTCTTTCAAAGTCATACCTTGCATAATTGCCACCTGGCTAGCATTCAAAAACTCTGATCCTTCGACAGCACAAAAAGTTGCGCCAACCAATCTATCAGTCTCTTCCTCAATCACCCACCGGGCCCAGCCAGGTTGCCCATCTCCATAAAGCCATGCTCCT
This sequence comes from Penicillium sp. S103-07, assembly GCA_037042055.1. NCBI lineage: Eukaryota > Fungi > Ascomycota > Eurotiomycetes > Eurotiales > Aspergillaceae > Penicillium > Penicillium sp. S103-07. The sequence goes on from JAXQJQ010000035.1 coordinate 163,710, forward strand.
GGAATGGAGAAATCGCTGTCAGCAGTTCTCACCTTGATGCCACTCTCATTAGCAGAAGCCAAGGTATGACCAACAGCAGCGATGTTGGGCTCCGTAAAGATGACCTGGGGGAAGGTACGATCAAAGTATTTCGACTTTGTCACTGAGACTCCAGCGAATAGGTTCAGCTTGACAGATAGCTGTTGCTGTTTTATGGAGGATAGTATGGCATTGCTGGCAATCCGGGCTTGGTAGACTCCCATGTGGGTAGTCGGGCTAAGGCCGTTGACATCTCCAATTGCATATAGCCAAGTTCCAGTGGACTTTGGTACCGTAACCGCGAAGGCCGCATCGGTTTTCAACGGCTGACCATCTCCAGGTAGACCAATAGTATCCAGCCCGAAGTCGGAAGTCCTGGGTCTTCGTCCCGTCGCGTTCAAAAGCACGGATCCCTTGATCGTTTCTCCGTTGGACAGCTTAACACTCAAAGAGTTCGCAGCGTGCTTTTCCACCTTGGATGCCTTTGACGATAGCTTCACTGACACACCACTCCGCGTCAAACTCTCGCGTACAATCTTCGCGGCTTCCGGCTCAACTCTGGCCAAAATTTCCGCGGTTGGCGTGACCACTGTGACTTTGGAGCCCAGGGCGGAGTAGAATGTCGCCATCTCGCACCCCACAGGTCCAGCACCGAGAATTATCAGATGCTCTGGGACTTTGTTCGAAGCAACTGCATCACGGTTGATCCAAAGCTCCTTGCCTTCCTCGAGAGATTCTATGCCAGGGATCGATGGCACAACATGAGTAGAGCCTGTCGCAACAACGACCGCAATCTTTGCTTCGAGCAGTTATCTCTCCGTTTCACCGTGAGGGTGGACGCTAACTTTCTTGGTGCCAGCGATCCGCGCAAATCCCCGGATTAGTGTTGCTCCACTGGCTCCATTCGTTATAGAAATCCAGTTGCTGTCATCCCATACATCAACAATCTTATCTCTTCTCTCGAACACAGCCTTAGAATCAAGCTTGTTATCGCCGAGAGCCTCTCGGGCTCCGCCAACGGCCTTGGCTGCTTCAAATGCTTCGACGGGCCGAAGAAGTGCCTTGGACGGAACACAACCGAAGAAGTGGCACTCGCCGCCGTACAGCTCGTGTTGAACCACGGCAACGCTCAGGCCAGCTTGGGCGAGACGGCCCTCCGCGAAATTTGCAACCGGCCCGCCGCCGATTACAATAACGTCGAACGCCTTTTCGACGAGGGAAGAAGGGTGGTAACCCTTGGGGTGGACATCAATGCCTCGAGATGCCATGTTAATATATCTGATCAATGGTATGAACCGTATTCGTAAAAGAAGTGTTTCAGTATGATAAGGGTCTGCACAAGGAAGTAGGGGGACAATAGTTTAGAAGGATTAAGTATTACTTCCTGAGATTGTCAAATACTGTGCTTAAGTACTGGAAAGCTGGAGCTGGTCCTGCTCTCAGTCAGATGCTTCCCAATCACCCGAGGTGTAAGCTATGAAAGTGTATCATCATCGGACCAATCAAACGCTGCACTTTGACGACAGACGCCTCCCGTTTCGGGCTTAGCGAAATTCTTACCCAACGAGATCACGTCAACGCCATTTGGTCTAGAGCGTTACTGCCTGCGAATCGAAATTATACCACCAATGAAAGTAAATTGCTCGCCGTGGTGGGGTCTTGTCGCCATTATGTCATGCTGCAAAACGACCCACTCTTAAATGTGTCATTTAATGTCAAAAGGCAAACATTACGCTAGTCCTTGAATTGAAGCATTGCCTTAAGTAGGTAAAGCTTCTTAACATACTTCCACCGCTCAGAAGTCATAATAAACGTATTTCCCGGTCTTCCCGCCCACCAATTTAATTACTCTCATATTCATGAAGCATTTAAATAACCACGGCGCCTTTATATTCAATTTGAATCTTATCTAGACATTCATTTTCTCTATGGCCAGGCTTTCCGCATATACTGCATTTATATTGCCGTCTATCGGTTCTTTCCTTGGCCACTGAAGCGCTCTGGGTGGGTGCTGCGGATGACACACTACCACCTTCTATACCACCTGGTAGGCCGACACCTTGCTCACTGGCTTCATGAACAAACTAGCCCTCATCGCGCTGTATTTGTTTCCTGGATAATGACCTTTTTTGTACCCGTTTCTTATTTGCAGCGCGTAGATCCTTGATTTCTTTCTGCAATAGAAGCATACTTTTCATGACAGATTCGCATGCTTTATATGCCTGATTAACGATCATTTTAGTTGGCGTTGGTAGACTTTCCGACCGGTATTTCAATAGCTTTTTGGCCAAGTTTGCATGTTTCGATAGCTGTAGGATAGTCGTAGGTGTTTCAGGGCAATATGAGCTTGGTCTGCTCGTAGATCGTTTCACCGCAGGTGTAAGCGACCGAACCAGAATATTTAACTTCGATAGCGCATGGTTCAGGATCTAGTGGGGCTAGACCGGTCACTTTGAATGTATTAATAATCGTTTTAAACTGAAATGTATCCTCGCGCGCGCGTTGGTGTGCTTCGAGGAAAAGCGAGAGATAACTGGATCAGGCCTTTCTCGTTCGGTAGTGAAAGGATTCGATGGTGACTGTCGCTTTCCCCATCAATCTAACCCCATTTGTAAGAGCCATGATGATATATCATGCTACGTATATGCGCCCGCCTCGAACCAAAAGCGAAAGTGCTATGCCTTGAAAATTAATGCTCCCAGAATACTACGATTATCATGATGACGTTAGAACCCACAGTACTAGTAATTCCGAATTTTGCCTAAAATTTATTCTTCGAGCTGAATGCGGCAGCAAACTATTCATTAGGTTTGGCCCAGCAGGCGGGTTTGACTAATCTGGAATGGCAGATGATCCGTAATTGCGTCAAATTAATCACCCATCAATTTGTTGAGGTTTTGGTTAAATATATTACCTAATACGCCTAGAGCTTATTGGAGCTTACAGAAACGGTAAATGGTGTTCGGCAAATCCCATGTAAAAGACACTCGAAAAGTTCTGGTTTCATGACCGATTGATGACTCGTATATCCGGGATCTCGGCCGGTATAGTATTTCGCGTACAATGTGAATATATAATGTAGAGTCAACGTCTACAATTAAGAAGTTTGTTACTTACCACCTAGAAAATTTCTTCAGAACGCCCATCACTCAATAGCTAAATGTCTCTCTCTATTCAGTCCAAGGCTTGTTGCACACGACCTCCCATCGTTTTGCGTGGGGGTTATGCGTACGAGGAGAAAGGAGAATACATTGACTTCGGCGGCATGAAAACATGTAAGCTTTTATCAAATCGCCTGAGCTGTTTTGTTGGAAACGGGGTAATGATTTTCTGTCAGACGTTACCGGTAATAAAAACGCCTCTCGTGGGATCTTCCTCTGCTATGATATCTTCGGGCTTTTTGTTCAGGCAATTAAGGGCGCTGATATTCTTGCGTCGGACTATCCTGACATGCCAGATGGGGCTGGTGATTTCAAGGTCTTCATGCCAGACTTCTGGGGGGATAACCCTCAAGACGTTGCAAACTTCCCGCCAAAAACACCGAAGCAGAAAAAAGCGGTCTATGATTTTCTGGGGGGACCGGCGGATCCCAATAAAATATTACCCATGATTGCACCCCTCCTTGAGGCCTTTCAAGCAAAAAACCCAAATATCCAGAGTTGGTCGGTGGTTGGCTTCTGTTGGGGTGTCAAAATTGCATCATTGGTGTCTACCAAGGGCACGAGGTTTAAGGCTGCTGCTGGTGCACATCCCACATTGATGGAGACTGAAGATGCAAAACATATCTCTATTCCGATGTGTATTTTGCCCAGTCAGGACGAGGATCCAAAAGTAAGTTTGGTCTTGGCACGGTCCATCATTTGTCGTGCGTGAACTAATTTGATGGGATATGAACTAGTTGATGGAAGAATTCATAACCACCCTCAAACAGCATTCACCCAATAGCTATATGGAAACTTTCACCGATCAAGTACATGGCTGGATGACTTCTAGGTGAGATTTACCATCGGAGAAAGCAAGTGAAGGAATACAACTAAGCAAAACTTATAGGGCTGACTTCAATAATATTCATTGTTTTGAAGAATATTTACGCGGTTACCGTATTTTCAGAACCTTTTTGGCCCAACACATGTAACTTTTGAAAACATCCGCAAACGGAGCCCAGACAATATTTGGTTTCATGATGTTAATCCTTGCCGGAAGCTATTGGATGAAAGATGCTATTGAATGAAATATGAAAGTTCAAACTTTTCAGGACATTTTGAGTCTTGAATGTCAGGTTCCCCAACACGTATTAAGAGAAGGAGGCTTCCGTCAAACCAGCACCAAAATAGTTGCGTTGAAATTGATATATTGTTTTGATTCTCTGTCAATGATCCATAACGTACCAAAGTCGAAAACTTCGGACTTATGATGGTGCGGTGTCTTAATTCATTCAAAAAGTCGGAGCTGGTTCAGCGTGTTGGATCTCTTCGTGAGGCGATGGTCAGCCAAATGTTAGATAATGACGGCGTAGACCGATATCTCAGAGATATAAGAGCAACTGATGTGCTACAATCCCATCATGAACTGGATATTGGAAGGGACTGTCATACAGAAGATTGCTCTTGACCCCAGCAATGGCGAGAGGATTGAGGGCTTTGCAAAAGTGCAAGAGGTATTTGCCATTGCACTCAAAAATCTCTTCACGAATCAGCCACCCAAATACTAACGGTATATATGTGCTCTGAAAGACTCGGTTTAGACAGTCAGAAAGTGAGCCATATGAAACAGCTAACTCGCGGGAGGACCAAGAGGTTTTAAGGAAGACGAGGTGCAGAAAGCAAACAAAGAAGACTTTTCGCCGGTCACACCAAAGGTATTAAAGGAGATGTTGCAGATAGCCACATATATAGTGTAGCCACAAAGAAGAGGTGAAAGCGGAGGACAGAGGTAGTGAAGAAAATTAGCTTTCCCTTCTGATCATGCACCTACTTGCTAGGTGGTATTACAAAAGACTCTTTGGTAATATTCCAATAATCTCAAGCTTGTTGCGAGTTTACGAGCAATCCTAGTCTTCATCATGAATTAATCCAAATTGCTGCTAATCGACAACCAAACTCTAAATCATAGTTACTTAGTACAGTTCACGTAATGCCTTATGTAATACCGAATCACGACTTTTGCCAATTGCTCAGCCTACACGAAGCCTTGGAATTACCGCAAACGAATAACGCTTGTCACCAGTGGCAATTAAGATACGGGTTGCAGTGTAACGAACTTTGCTGTCGCAGTGGTTCCCTTAGCGGCTTTTAGGTATCGGTGGATTTCTGGTTCGGTGATCGGTGGCCATAGGATTTCAGGCAGCGAAGGAGTCGACAATTATTCCTGGGCGTCGGCCATGTTAGGAAAAAAGAGTATCCATGAAAGCTTTAGCTTTATCTTCATTACTGGTCAGTTCCCCTGTGTCGGCTCTCAGAGTCGGGGTACTCGTGAATAAGTCCCGAGGTTTCATGTATGTCGCTGCCTTCCAGTCCCTCACCTGCCCTAGTGATCTTCACGACTGAATTGGTTGGCTTAGGTGACCAGACCTTAGTATTAATGAGGAAATGCTAAGCCTCCTTACCACACCCCCAGAGCCAGGCGTTGTACCGGAATATAGGAGCCTCAGTGTTGCATTTGACCGTAGCAGAAGTGAGAGGCACTAGAAGAGACTGCATCACTCCGTCATCCACTATATCCCTATCGTCAGCTAATCTCATGCCACCCTGGCCAGAATAGCCCGCATGGTTTCCCGCATGGTTCCCCGTATTAAAGGACACTATCGGCTGCCAATCGTCCGTGATTAAAGACCAATGCGCTCACGCTAAATAAGGATGGGTGGATGCACAAAAATATCGTTATATATCAGAAATCACTCAAAAATCTATGGACATTAATCGACCATATCGCAAGGTCAACAGAACCTAATTGCCAACGGCAATCTTCTTCATAGTCGCAAAATTAGGCGTGCCCAACCCGGAAACCGGATCCCAGCCCTGCGTAGCGTTCCAACTGGCATACGGCACAACCGGACCCCCATTAGAGGCACCGCCGAATCTGGAATTTCCATCACATCCCGTGCTTCCACCATGAATAATATCATTCAGACCAGCCAATCCATCTCCATACAGCCAGGGATTCAAGAATCCCATAGGAGGCAGGTTAGCCCGGGTTCGGGCATCGTTGAGCAAGGCGATGACACCCGCGAAAGCGGGCGAGGCACAGGATGTACCGTCAACCTTGGTGAGAGCCCCCTTCTCGTAGATAGCGTAGTTCTGGCCCTGCGCAGAGACATCGGGGAATGCACGGCCCTTGGCGTTGAATAGGCCCGCTTGTTTGTTTCCCAGTTTCTGGAGGTAGGAGCTAACAGCAGCATCCTGCCACGCTGGACGTTCCCAAATATCCGAGAACCCGCCGGACGAGAAGTAGACTGCTTTCTCGGGGGCATTACCGGTTGTAGCGCCGACGGAAGTAACCCACGGACAAGCGGCGGGGAACTGGGGAGGGAAATGTGTGGTGTTCTTGCCATCATTTGTCTGGCAGGCTGCGCCGACACCTGAGTCGCCTGAGGAGAACAGGATGGAGACACCGCGGCTGCCGAGTTGTCCATACAGGTTGCAGACGCTGCGGGCGTATTTCTCAGGGACGGATTGTTCGTCTTCGCCGTAAGAGGTTGAAATTACCTGGGGCAGGTCCTCCTTGGACATTTTGACGACGTTTTGCAGGAAGTCGAGGTATGGCTCGTTGTTGTTGTTGCTTGGGTCCGGTTGGTCCAGGTCCGGGACTAGAGGGGCGCGGCCGCCAGTGCTGAATTCGGTGACGGGGACCGGGGCGCTCAAGCCGACGATGTATTGGAGATCTAGGTTGGCTTCACTGCTGTCCGAGCCCGAGTTCTGGTCGTTTAGGCCTCCGTGGTATTCGATTACGGAGAAGTTCTCTCCCACGGCCCAGGGGGCGATATTCTGTTCGAACTTGGCGAGGTCTGCGTACCGTGCATACTGCTCCAGATAGCTGGCGAACGCGACCTTGTTGCCATTGTTGGGGTCGGCTTTGTAGTCACCGACAGAATAGATATCCTTCAAACATTGTGGAGTGATGGCACTGTTGCAGTCGTGCTCGGCTTTCATGACGGCTTTCTTGAAGGCCTCGTCTGCGGCAACAGCCTTGCTATGCATGTGGTGACGATTGGCGTGCAGCTGGCCGAAGCGAGTAGTCGGAGTCACCAAGTTGACATGGGACACAAGAGAGTCCGGGATCGAGTATTCCAGCGTCCGGAGTCTCTCCACATGCTTCGCACTATTGATATAATACTGGAAATTGGCGTCCAACAGGTTATTGGCCGTCTCGACGGTCGTGTGGAAGGTCATCCAGTCCGCATCTTGCTGGATATCGGTGATGCCAGCATCCTCCAGCCACTCACGGACAGCCTCCACAGACACGGCTTCAGGCAGAAGCATTCGTTTCATCTCATCGTGTGTGCGGAAGTGTTTGCCGTAGTTTTCATGTCCAGGGGTGGACATGTCCAAAAGAGCCTGTTCGAACCCGGCCGTGTCACCCTGCGCCAGGGCAACCTGCAGTTTAATGGGCTGGTTTGCTCGGGGAGTACGGGAATAGTGCCATCCTACAATAAATTGATCAGCTATCATCTACTCAAGGAACAAGGGCAATCACATACCCTGAGGAACAGCTGACAAGCGTTCAAATACATCCGCCGCAGCAGAAGACGCAAGAAGCGACACAGCCACGAGGGCCAGCGCGCCCCGGTTGATAAACGAAGGAATCATGGTGAAAAGGAGTGAAAGGAGACTCCCAACCGGAGCACGAAAAGCCCGGGCGGAGATTAAGATAATAAATAGGCTTGGGGCGGAATGGGGCAGTGCGTGTATTTATTTATGGTTGCATTGGGGCCGGAATGGACGAGGAATGCGTTGTAAGAAAGACTCCGGGATGCACCTGGGGACAAGCCATCGCCTGGGCATTTCTTGGCCCTGTGTCCCACTGGTGGAGCCTGGCGGGGGTCCGTCGGGATCGAGGGATCGACTTAGGTCCCATTTCATCACCTCCAATGGGGGCAGGGTCGAGACCTTGATCTCCTGCGGAAGTCCGTCCTGCACCCATGCCTTGGCCTTGTACATCGGAGACCGAGTGACGGGCTCGGATAGCCAGTGATGTGGATCGGTATGAAGGTCACCCCTCTCTCGTTTGAGACATGCACTGGTGATTATCTTCAAGATCGGCAGGGGGAGGACCCACTATGGTGCAATTATTGGAGGTTGGAATTAGAGGCTGAGGTGAATTGTGAGAGGGGACCATGAGAGCGAACATCAGGATTCCGACGGGGCTGGTCTTGCATTGTCGTGCTGCATTGAATTTCGCTCAGGCAGAGCGGGGTGGAAGAGCGAGTGCTTTTCTCCGGTTGTTTGTTGTTTGTTGTCCCTGCCAAGACCCGCTGATCCGCTGACCCGCCGGCCTCGTTGATCAGACCTGTAATTTGCCTCCTCAAACTCCCTTGACAAGCGCATTGTTAATCGCATTGTCAAGGATCGAGGATGAAACCCAATTTCGAGATCCGGGGTTTAATTCTTCCTGTTTCCACGGTGAAGCCAGACTTTCCATATGCGAGATTCACAGGCCCCCTGTATCCCCGCGGGGCCGACTCAACATTGGTCTGCCAAGTCCCCGGCTGCGGAGATGAGCATGGGCTGCTGAGCTGCAGCTGTCCAGCCACGGCGAAAATGGACCACCAGATTCATCAACGGTCCCACGAGTTCCGGTGTAACATGATGTAGTACATTCATGCAGTTTACAAAATCCCGCTTTGTGTTCACAACAACGCGACTTGGCTGGGTTGCACGTACCACATTTCCACAACGCAAATTACACTGGTGAGACATTTGAAATCTATTAATGTATTCAACAGCTCAAAAGTCGAAGATGAAGCTTATTTATATACAGTATTCCGCTCCACTAATCATTTGCAATCCACCGGCGGCTCAACAGCCACGTCGGAGTTCTCCGCATTCTCCAAGTGCTGCGCATAGACCATCTGCGCAATAGCATCCTCGGTCTGCAGATAAGTACGATTGCCCTGGATAAACCAAAAGGCAAACGCAATAACAAGCATGACGCCGAATACAGCAATGGCGTAGTTCATATCGGCCGGCGCTGGGTTGGGCGCTCCGGGGAACAGGAAGAAGATGGTGGTGATGACACAGTATACAATACTGATCCAGTTCATCCACGGGCCCCAGCGACCGAGTTTGAAGGGGCCTGGAACTAGCTTGTCGCGGCCGGTGATGAGGAGCGCGAGGATGGGCATCGCATAGGAGATTGTTAGGGCGATGGTGCTGACGCTTAAAATGGCCTCGAGGACGGTGTTGGCGAAGAGATAAAGGATGCCGACGAGGCCGATTAACACGCCTTGACCCCAGAGTGCTCGCGCGGGGACTTGCCAGACGGGGTCAACGTGGCTGAAGTACTTGCTCCAGGGAAGGCCGCCGTCACGAGCGAAGCCCCAGCTCAGGCGCGAGGCTGTGGTCAGGACACTGATTCCCTGGCCCAGTCCGTTGAAGATGAATAGGGCAATGAGTGTGGCGCCGCCCTTTAGGCCGACGGTCTCCATGATGAGCTCGATGAAAGGCTGGTCAGCGTTTGTGACCTTGTCGACGTTCTGGATGCAGAACAGGCAAACCACCATGAAGATGAAACCCGTAATAGCACCGAACAGAACAGCCAGCCAGATCACACGAGGAGCATTCCTCCTCGGGTCAGGGATCTCCTCCACCATGTGAATGACCGAGTCGAAAGCAGTCAGACCATAAGCAGCCTGCACCAAGCCAGTGAACCACACAACACCATCACTCCATCCCGTCTGGTTCATCCAGTTCCCAAAAACAAACGCCCCGGACTGGAATGACAAATCACTCTTAACACCAACACAGATCAACATGACCATCGAGAGCACAACAAACAGCCCGGCAAACCAAACTCCAACAAAGTTGTTAATCCAAGGCAGAACCTGCTCCTTGCGACAGCTGACCACATTGACGAGCGTCAACACAAACACAACGCCAATATAAACCACGAAATTCAACCACCCCTGATTCCCACCCGTCCAGTTCGGATTGAACATCGTCTTCATGCCGAGCAGGAACTCAGTCATGAAGGCAACCTGCGAGGCAGTCAAGGTCCACCATCCGAATGTGTTGATCCACGCACACATGTACGAGACGAATCGGCCCAAAGGCGTAGGCCACAATCTGTACACCCAGTATGCTTGGCCCAGCGCCGTCGGCATGCTCGAGGTCAACTCGCCCAGCGAGACGGCCACGCACAGGTTACAGCCCGTGACGAGCACCAGGCCCCAGAGGATAGTGATGGAAGCTCCATTGGTGAGACCCGAGCTCAGGTCCTGCGCGAAGGTAGAGTAGGTTCCTACCGGAGTCAGTGTCCGTCCCAAGTCTCTCCGCAGGTGTAGGGTGGCAACGTACCGAGAACACAGAATGCAAGGGCGAGCATGCTCCAAATATTAAATTTGCGAGTCAACGCCTGGGCGTGACCCATCGCTGCCAAGTCCGTCGCATCTTGAACATCCTGTTCATTCTCGAGAGGCGGCTTGAGGGCAAGCGAGTTCGATTCGACGTCCATATCTCGTAGTTCAATCTCAATCTCAGCCGGTGGCAATAAATATTAATTCTCTGTTCAGCAGGGTGGAAGGCGTGCCCATTTTCTGCCGAAGCTTGAGGGAAAGAAAGGGGGCACCGCGGCTGTTCTATATCTCTTGGACGAGGTCCGCGAACCCCTCACGCGCCCTATCTCCGGCAAAGGTAAATATGGGGCGTAGATAAAAGCTGGGGTTGACGGATGGGGCCAATGACTGGCCTGGATCGAGGGATCTTGACGGGTGGGAACGCGGTGGATTGGTCACGTACGTCGCAGCCGTTGGTAATGGAAATAATCATCGCGTGCGATTTTTTTTCGGTTTCCTTTTTCGCGGGGATTTTCGCCGTCTCGGGTGGACCTTCTGCTGTGGGCCGCCCCATTGAAATGGGTCCACGGCTGATAAGCGCCAGAGATACCTGATACTGTACCTGGGGTAGGTCTACTGTGCACTGCTATGCAGTTGAGGAATTGTGCAATTACCATTCCGATTGCTATTGCATCTCAGTATAACCGTGAAATTCTGGAGCCTGCTGATGACTTGCCGACAGTCTACGGAAGGTAGTATTCGGGTGGCGATACTATATTCCCCCCTTTCCAGAGCTTCAATTGCACGTTGACAATTTTTTTTTTAAGCCTCGCGCTTGAACCCATGTGCGACACACCCTTGTCAAAGCCTCCTGCAGCCAACAAGCCATTCCATGTAAGCCATGGAAGCCGTGGAAGCTCGACGGGTCATCGGTGGCAATCCACTACCCAAAGTAGCAAGTCCATGCGGCCCGATAAGCCGCTATCAGCGGACTTTGCTGGATGTATGAGACCGTGACAACATCTCGGCCTGCTTGAATATACGGTAACTCCATCGCTGTAATTCCATATCTGGACCATATCTGACAGGTTCCACGGTGGAGATTATTATGCCGATGCCGGATTATCGCCACGCGGGTGAATTGAACTCGATTGCGAGATCCGCCCAAGTCAACTCCCCGGGTAATGGATCTGGATGAGCTATTCTTGTGACATTCCCGAATTTCACGGGGTTCTGCATGGGCAATTGGGAAAGATGAGATGATTGAGCGATTTAACCCACTTGATTGCATTGGTGAAATGCTGGGGGGAAGGGTCCACCCTCGGTAGGCAGATGGAGGTGGAACGTGGCAGATAGTCAGTGAGAGCTTGGCTTGTGATTAGGTTGTCTCGCTCGCGAGGCGGCAGAGTCGTTGATCCGGTTGACTTGACCGAGAGCTCATATCCTAGTAGGTGTTTATTGGTCTGGGTCGCCGCTCGGTCTTGATATCTCCTGTTCCTTCCTTTCTCGGTGGGGATTGTGGGCCCCGGATGCGTTTCGATAGAGTTGTGATAAAATCGGGTCGAGATATTGGAAATGCGGAGTGAATCTATGACATGAGCTTTCGTCTGTGGCTGTTCACATCTCTGTGATACCCTTGACTGTAATCCCCGGCTATAAACTTCATGATGATTCATGAAGCTTGCTGTGATAGTCAGGAACCGCGCAGACGACCAAACCCGTTTAGGCATTTTGAGCCAGATCGTCCGAGCTAGGCTCAGCCCGAAGCGATATCCGCGCTAGGAGCGGCCACTTCTTGACCGTGCTTCGCCGAGGGATTTTGTTTTCATTTCCTAATGGAATGAATAACGGAGGCGGATTCTATCTGGGATTTCTCATCTGAAAGGACTTTTCCGAGCCTGGGGCGTGGCGGTGATGCCCGGTGATCATCCTGTCGCTTCAAAATGCCCAACATTGAAACATATTATCAATCGAATGCTCACTCGGCATGTTGACAACTCATTAGAGCGTTCAATTGCTTCCCCGCATTGAACGTGCTCCGGATTCCGGGGTACTGCACGTCCTGCGGGCGGCTTTCCGGGATGGACGTTGACCCCAGAGTTTTATGATCCGACAGGGGCTGTGTTTCCACAAAAGAATTGTTCGACCCGTGCTTGACTGTATAAATTGAGGGGAAGACTCATTTCAGAGTCTCGAGGATTCGTCTTGTTTCATGCACCCCAATGTTGGAAGACTTGAACAAAATGACCTGTCTAGTGGATGAACGGAACATGATACCTCGTGGAGATTCTCGAAGAGCCCTCGACTTAAATCAAAGAGTCAACACAGACTCAATGTCATCTTCCGGTCTTTGAGCTTGCAGTCGGCTGGAAAGAGCAAGCAACCAACGTCTATTTATCAAGCCTCAACAAGGTTGACGCATGAAGACCCTTCCATTTACCTTCCAATTTAGGCAAACCGAGCCGCGACTATTCCCACCACGCCCGCCCAGGATCTCGCGCACCCCATTCCCCATCGGGGCAACACCTCGAGAACAACACACGATTGAGCACAATTGAGATTGATAACTGGAAAAGATCACCCGAGTATTGGCAATTGCATTAATGCTTCACTATCGGATACAGCCATGGGGAATCACAAAACACTTTTGTTGTCACCAGGACCCGGAAACCATTTGAGATGGGAGATGTGAAAGTGTGAAAGTATCAAACGCCGACACTGCTCCGTTCCCCAGAGCAAACTCCAGCCGAAAACGGCTCTAAATGTACATCGTGTCATCATGAAGTGCAGACATGCGAGCCGAGTCACGATCACGCGCGGGGCCGATTGTGTCGCCATAGTCCACCGGGGAGAAGGTTTTGTTTCAAGAGAGCGAGTTCCTTGCGCAAGGCTGCGTTGTCTTGCTGGACGCTTTCGATATATGAGAGGGCGTTGCTTAGGATTTCCGATTTCTTAAGCGAGCCCGCACCTGCTCTGGATTGTTTGGCGACTCCGGATGGGGAGACTGCTTTTTCCAGGGAGAGGAATTTGGCATTCATGTTCGTGCGGTAACGCTTCTCGATCACGTTGTGGGCGGCTCGTTTCGCTGCGTTGCGGATTTGCGGGTCTTGGCTTGAGGAATGGTTGGAGTCTTGGGAGAGGCTGTGGACTTTCCGACTGGTGGCTTTTGGTTTTGGGGTGATGTATTCTTGGGGTTTGATTTCGGGGCTGGAGGACCAGCGGGTCGAGGGGGCGGTTCGTTGGGAGGAGTTGCGGGTGTTGGGTTTGGATGATTTGCTAATGGCTTCTTCGTGGATGGCCATATCGATGGAGTGGTTCTTCCCCGTGGACCAGGATTGATCATCGCTGTCTAGGTCCTGCTACATTGTCAGCACGTTCACGATCAACTTGGCTTTGGAGAAAGCGATCATACCGATGAGAGAGAGACGCTGTCTTCGGCACTGGGCATCGTGAATCCATCGATGGCAGTTGGTGTTCCGAATGGATCCAAAAACAAGTCTTTGGTGTCCGTGTTTGCCAAGCTGTCGGCAAAATCGAAAGAGACGGGGTCCATATCTGGTGGGTTCAGAGAGAAAAGGTCGATTGTACTATCATAGGTCCAGTTGCCGGGCAGGGGATCGGATCCTTTGAACACATCCATCGGACGGGACTGAGGGCTGAGATCTTGGTTGAGATATCGTTCATCCTCTAATGTGAAAGTCGAAAGAGTATTCGATCGATTGAATGCCATCGTGAAATGTTTGTGGTGTGCTAATCAAAGAGCAATGGGTGCGATATAATATCTGTGCGTCGGGAGGGATGAAAGTGGCGGGAGGAATCGATGTTTATAAAAATACAAAATCGGTCGCAAGGCGTGTTACCATGGAACAGGGCGAGTCTACATTGGCCGTGCCGGCTTATATAGCCCCTAGGGATTTTCGTCAAGCGCGACAATCCCGACAGGGGCCGGCAGCCGGGTCGAATTACGAAATGCATGTCGCAGTTCATTGACCGAAGGTGGCCGAGATTGACCGGTGATGTCAAGGCCCAGCTCCATGAAAACACCCTGCTGGGTTCCTCCCAACGGAGTAGTCAGGCGGCGTTCGGTGAAATCGAGCCGAGATCACCTTAGGCCACGGCCGGCTCCGAACCGTTAAGGTGTTCCGAACTGCTCACGAGATTTGTGAAACCGTTGAAGAAAAGAGCAGCAACGGGGCAAATGTCAACTGTGGAGCTGCGGGAGCGAGAACAGTGGGCCGGAGCTGCCAAGGTCCCGCCGGCCGAGTCTCGGAGCCGACTGGCACAACGGCGTTGAGTACTTTTGTTGCCAATGACAGTCTGTTCTTTGCTATTCCCTGGCGGTAAAATTCATTTCCTGTGTAGTCATCGCGGCCTAGTTACCCAAGTACCTGCAATTGTCCCGGCTAGGCTACGTGACATCTATGCATGGCGGCGATCCGCTGCTGCTCGACTCCTAAGGCAGGAGATTACGCACGGGTATTCCTTTTGACAGCCATTGGGTCGCAGATCTGAACAACCTAGGGAATACGCAGCACGCTGGCTGATAATAATGCATGGGTATGTTTCATGTTGTGAATATTCTACGCGCCCGGGTGTTGACCTAGAAGCACCCCGACGGCGCTCCAGGGTTCTTCCTGAATTTGCTCTATTCCTGCAAGCCATTTTCATCTAAAGTAGGACCCGTAATCAATTTTGGCTAGCTAGACGATGCTACTCAAACTGGGCCATTATGTACAGGCACAGTGGCAAGTCCACAAGGGTGCATGCAAATTCCCCGACGTGTCATTTTCACATGCCGCTCAACACCCCAGTTTAGCGCCTGCTGGACTATTCCGAGATCCTGTATCCTCGAACCGCGGACCAAAGGAATAGAGAAATATTAGGCGCGAACTATGGCGACCGTTGGGGCCCCGTCCCATCCACTCACGAGCAACGCATTTCCCGCTGACACAGTTCCTTCTCAAATCTGCTGCTCACTTGCCACTTTGGGTCGTGGAGTGATCCGGATCCTTTGCTTCCTGACCTTTGTCCTTTTCTTGGACCCGGCAGCTACCGATGTTATGGGACCCTCGTATTTGCCCTCGTGACTTCGCATATCGAGGGCACGAAATGTAAACGGGCTGTGATACTGAGTATTGTTTTCGGTGAGCGCTTTTGTAGTTACTTCGCGTAATCATGATATTCCTAGCCGGCGAGATCGATTTGCGTCGGAATCAGGCTTCCGTGATCTCAAACGACCCACTGCAAGCAAGGCCTCAAGATATTTACATCAACACCAGATGTGCAGTTACTATCTACCACCAACGAGTATGCGATATCTTTTCCGCAATGCCACGATTTGAACCGCCCACACTATAAAGGGAACATCGATCTAGATAGTCAGCTGACAGTTGGTCCACATACAGAGGTGGATCAAGCACGCTGATCTTCAGTAGCCGCAAGTGGATCGTTTTCCGCTTTTCCATTATTCCGGCGTGACCCAGAACTTATCCTTATGGTCAGTCCACGCGGCTATCTCTCGGCCCAGTCTGCCCATCAAGATTAATAGCTGGATACCTGCATATCATCTCCGATCGCGCCCGGATCTGACTTCCGATTTCAGCTTTCCCCAGATTTCTGGGTCTGGAGCGGGATCTACGTCGGCAGCTAAAGTCTTTGGCCGGCGTGGCCCGGCGTGGATCATAAGTGGGCGATGGGGGATAAATTTTGAACCGCTTTGTTTTGCGGTAGCAGGGATATTCCCATGCGAAGTCTTCGGCGTGAATAAACTCTACATGAATATTGGCTCGGAAATAAAAATAATCATGGGAATGGGACTGTTTCTCAAATGTTGCAGTTCTTCACTCTGGCGGATTCATACTTCCGGAGTTACTTCTCGCTGAAGAACCGATTCTCCGGTCTCGACAGACCGAAATGCTCACGCAGCGTTGAACCTGTGTAGTCTTCACGGAACAAACCACGTTTCTGCAGCTCCGGAATCAATCTGTCCGTCACTTCTTCCAATCCCTGAGGCAAAAAAGGAAACACGCAAGTAAAACCATCGGAAGCCTCTTCCCGCAGCCAAATCTCCATCTCATTCGCAATATCACTCGGCGACCCAAGAAATGTCAAGCCCGAGAATCCTCCATATCGCTGCGCAAGTTGACGAATCGTGAGACCCTCCTTCACAGCTAGCTTCTCAACTGCCTCCCTGCTCGTCTTGCTCGCATTCGTATCAGGTAGGTCCTCCGGCAACGGCCCATCCGGATCAAGTCCACTGACATCAACACCGAGCGCAATAGACAAAGACGCAATAGAACTGTCATAATGCACAAAAGAATCCAGTCTGAGCCTCTTCTCCTGTGCATCCGCCTTGTTATCGCCAACAATAATCATCGCCGCAGGTAGAATCTTCAAATCCCCTCGCTTCCGTCCCGCTTTCTCCGCCCGCCCCTTGATATCAGCGTAGAGCACCTTCGCACCCTCGATATCCTTCGGGCTGCAAAACACAACCTCGGCCGTCTCAGCAGCAAGTTGTCGTCCCGGTTCACTCTGTCCGGCTTGTACAATCACTGGCCATCCCTGGGGCGGTCTGGCGATATTCAACGGCCCCCGTACCTTAAACTCATCGCCTACATGATCCAACCGGTGCAACTTGCTCGGATCAAAATATTCACCACTTTCAACGTCGCGAGTAATCGCATCATCTGCAAAACTATCCCATAAACCCGTCACCACGTCGTAGAACTCCCGAGCACGTTTATATCGATCCCCATGAGCCATATGCTCATCAAACCCGAAATTATGACTCGATTCGGGATTTCCAGTTGTAACGATATTCCAGGCCGCTCGTCCGCCGCTTAGATGGTCCAAACTCGCAAAGCGTCTCGCGATGTGGTATGGCAGGTCATATGTCGTGCTAGCCGTCGCAGCGAGGCCAATTTTCTCAGTCACCGAAGAGAGGGCCGAAAGGAGAGTAAAAGGCTCGAAGGACGTTACAGTGTGACTGCGCTTAAGGGCTTCGATGGGCATGTTTAGAACTGCTAGGTGGTCGGCCATAAAGAATGCGTCGAATTTAGCGGCCTCGAGTTTTTGGGCGAAGTGGGTTATGTGTTTGAAGTTAAAGTTGGCATCTGGGTATGACCCTGGGTACCGCCAGGCTCCGGTGTGTAGGGAAACTGGGCGCATGAAGGCTGTTAAGTGGAGTTGACGGGTTGGTTGGTCTGCCATCTTGATGATGGTCGCGTGGTCCGATTCTGGAGGTAAATACTATTGAGATTTCCAGTTCTTCGGATCAGTGAGAATAACCGTGTTCATATACTCATCCATCTTCAGTTCAACGACTACGGATTTATAAGCCGATTTCTAATCTTCGGTCTTTGAGGACATGGCGTGCTGGAGGCGGCCGCTCGCGCAAGCGGGTACCGGGTTATTTGCAAAGTCCCCCGGAATCCCGCTGACGGTCTCTAAAATACTGTGAGACAATATTAGACATTGGGAAAACAATATAGAACCTGTACTTGGAGGACTACACGCACATTAGCAAAGAATCTTGCAACTCTTTCACGTTGGTGCAACCCCAGTACCATGAATTCAGCGACTCGATGGCGACACAATTTCTGGCAATAAGGAGATAAAAAAGTAATTTCATCAAGACAAGAGTAAAAAGAATATAAGTTACTCGGAAGATAAAACGAAAATCTAGTTCACCTAACTTTCTTTACGTGTGACCGCTCAGTGGGCATCAATTTGCCTGTAATCTGTCTGCCCACCTTCAGATATGTAATCTTAGATGCTGGTCGCATCCCCGACGACATGATTGCCTCCAGTCCAGCGGCTTTCCACTTCCTGGGGTATCTTGTCCTTTATGGTTGTTCAAGAGCTCATGGCCATGGCTAGACACGGGTGCTACCGAATATATATTTTAGCGACACATGTTTCTAATATCCCTAAAGTAATTTTGGAACAACATACATGCATAACATTCTAAGATCGGGATCAATTTCAACTACCGGACGTCAAAATTACTCCAAGAGCGGTGGGCTGTTGTGTCTTCCATGTTACACGATCAACATGCGCAGTGACGCACACATGGCACATGAGAGAACCTTATCGCACCACAATCCTCACGAAGTTATGTAGATCAGTTCACGAGCAAATCGGAATACCTTGCATCCTGACCTCACGGTCTTCTCCGAGCCCTGCCCCAGCCACCCGCATTTGATCGCCCCGGGCGATCTGGATATATCAGCCGAGGGGCGATTGAGTGGACCCTTTTGTCAGATCCTGCGGTAAGGTTGCTGTGTGTCCCATCGCGATAATCCACGGAAAAAGCAGCCACGCTGGGATCGTCGCCGGGTTGCCAATCGGAGATGGTGTGCATTGATTACACGGTGCCCCTCATTGGAAACTAGTCGCCTGGAAGTCAGCTCTGAAGCTGGTGATCGTCTCGATCCACAATAAAAGCCCCACCGTTCCTCGTGAACACGAATAGTCTGAGGATATCTCGATGGAGGGGTTGATCACTTTGAGGGGCGAGAAAATTGCAATGACGAACGGAAGAAGAGTGCACTGTGGGCCTAGTTCTTGTTAGTGCGTTATAAAAGTCCGTGAGATCCGTCGTGGGATGTTTTTGTTTCAATTCAACGCAAGTTACAAGATATCGAGATAACGCGCCACAATGTCGTACGTCCTTCCACCCTCTTTCTTTTGCATCCCTAACACACACACAGCACCCCAGAACAGGAATACGAGAGCCTAGTGAAGCACCAAAACCTCTCCGCGCCCGACGTGCTCGCCGCATTCGATAAACTTCGACCCGTGAAACCCGAACAATTTATCGGAAGCTGGAAGGGCGCCAACGTGAACACGAACCACCCGACCGAGGCCAAGCTGACCGGCATGCGCTGGGCGGGAAAGGATTTCCGGTCCACCGAGGATGTTGATCCAATAATGGTGTATAGACAGGATGGAGAGAGAACTTGGAATGAGTCTTGGGGTCATGCACGCGTGAGTCTATTCCCTTCATTTCAATTGTGGAGTTAAAGTAGCTAATGGAAGGGGGATAAAGCTGAGACAGATTGAGTGGCGTGGTGTTCTTTCGACCGCCATGGTTTATGATGATTTCCCCATTATTGATTACTTCCGCTATGTGAATGATAATTTGCTAGCTGGGGCTATGGATGCTAAGACTTCCGATGCGGGTACTTATTACTTCTATCTTTACAAAGAGTGACCGCGTTGATGGGGTCTCTGGATAAGTTTGCAGACCAGTGAATGATCGCCCATGACAAATGTCCCGACGTGGTTTCCGCACATCGGGCTTGCCGAACTCGATAGCAGGATCAATAGGGCCAGTCTACAAGTATAGTACAGATTTGATGTCATTTCATAACGTTGCTTCCGAAAGACCTGTTCATCCTCTAAACAAGCATTTCAAGAAAGTCTCTTCACAGAACAGACGTTTAAACATTCCCGCTGCAGGACATCATCACTAGTAAAAGAACCGAGCCTAGCACAGCCTGGCGATATTTCGGCCCGAATACTTAAAAAGCGAACAAATAAGCTTCAAGCAACAACATTGCAGGGTTGAAGCAGAACTCCATTGAAAAGTACAATGCTTGGCCCGCGAGGATGTTCAATTTAGCGTCTCATTTAAAAGACGCTGTACTCTTCACAATGGGGCTTTTCCGGGGTCTCAAACGTCTTGCATCAAGTGGAAACATACTATTTTGTCTAGAGTAGACACATAGAGATTTTGCCCATCGTATTGAGGCTCAATCTCTGGAACCACCGATCAGCTTCTGGATAGTCACCTCATAACTCTCAGGCTCCCTTCCAAGAATTTCCTTTATGTCCGGACACACAACTGCAGTCTCACCACGCCTAATCGCCTCCCAAGCTGTCGCCCACTCCCTCGAAAGATCAACCCCGTGGTAAGTATGCAAACCCCCATGCGACAGCGCCGCGTACTCATCAACCGAAATCTGCTTAATCTTCAAATCCTTTCCAATAGCACGACCGATAATCTCCACCGTTTCGGAGAGCGAATACTCCTTCTGTCCCGAGAGAAGAACCTTTTCATTCGTGTACTTGAAATCCGTTGGATTCTTCGTGTAGGAGAGGATCAGGCGTGCCGTCGCTTCGCCCAAGTCATCCTTCTTCACCCACGTGACACCAGGTCCGGAGCCGTTGTGCGGGATGGTTATTTCGTTGACGGGCTTTGAGGGGTTGAACCAGTTTGTGTAGATGGGGTAGGATTCCGAGTATATTCCCTCACGAACTGCTGTGTATGAGATCTGGGTTTTGAGAGAGGCCAGATACGTCTCTGTTTGGAGGTGTGCCCCCATAACGTGCGCGACGCTGTGGTCCGTCAAGCCGGCGAATCCCAGCGACGAGTAGAATATGTGCCTGACACCGCTTGCAATGGCGGCATCGATTGCGGGACGGTGGACCTGGCCAGGTTAGTCTGTTTATTTTCATTTGGTGTGAGTGATACTTACATTGATCCGGTGCTCGATTTCAAAAGATGGGTAAGATATCAGCATTAGGACGTCCACGCCCTCGAATGCATCTTTCAAAGTCGGGGGCGAGTCGTAGTCTGCTTGACGGATTGTGGCACCGGCTTTTTCCAGCTCGGCGAGCTTTTCGGGTTTGCGTGCGATTAGGATCAGTTCGGATGCTGGGACTAGCTTTGAGAGGTGCTTGACGATGCTCCCGCCCAGGCCTCCGGAGGCGGGGAAGATTCCGATCTTGGGCATCTTGAGATGTGCCGGTGTTGCGATGATGGTTTTTTTGGTGGTCGCGCTAAACTGGGAATGCGGTTGTTTGAAATCAGAATATCCCAATTGTGATTCCTGTTTTCTCGGAGAGTTTTGAATGACGTTGTGTCTCTGCGGTGGACAATATGAATTGATCGGCATCTGCTTATAAATGGCTTCGGTCGCTCCACCCTGGGCAGTAGCCGATGATTAACCCGGTGTTAAGCCCGGAATTACCCCAGAGGTTCCAAATACTCTCGATTTCGTTTTAAAGTCTACCAAAAATATGCGATCGCATCACTGCTAGACAGCTGGAGGAACCTCCTAGACTTTATGTGACAATATGTACCGCCCACCATGCTTCTTTTGTACAGGATTAAAGACCAAATACTCATTCCCAGCCAAATCCTCGGCCTTAGAATCGTCCCCATCGCTAGAAAGCTTGTAGCGGTCGCATGTGGCAGTAGATATACGAGATGTGGCAGGCACCAGGCAGGCACTAGGCAGGAGCCAAGCCGCGAGTGAGCCTAAAATAGCGCCGCGACGCCCAATGTCTGAAGATCATACTTCGGGGACGAATGTCCTCGGCGCTCGTATTGGGGTATTTTATGTATTTTATCCAATGAATGTAAAGGGAGATCTGCAATTGAGTTATTATTAATGAGGTGAGAGGTATCAATCTAACGCCATGCCAATAAAAAGAGGATTTTAATCTACTTTGCCACACCACCGGTCCCGAAAAGCTCCATCTTGATCCGGTCAGCGGGAACACCCTGCGCCTTTAGACTTGCTTCCATGTCTATCATGAACTTCTCCGGTCCGCAGATGTAGTACTGGGTCTCCGGACTGTCGAGGTATAGGTCCTTCGAGTCCAGCTTACTCAGATCCACGCGTCCGTCGAAGGTGTAGTCTTTACCTTTCTTCTCGGACGAGGATGGTTGGCTTGTGAAGAATGTTGTTTGGAGGCTGGGATATTGAGTCGAGAGTATAGAGACATGGTCTTTAAAGGCTCGCGCGGATGATGTACGGGCGCCGTGGATGAAATGCACTTTGCGGGTTGTTGAGATCGAGGTCAATGTGTTGAGAATCGAGGTCAGCGGAGTCAGACCGACTCCAGCGGAGATGAGCACAATTGGGTTTGAAGAGTTGTCCTCGATCGCTGGGAGGAAGAAATTACCGCGTGGGTGGGACACTTTGATCGTGTCACCCTTGCTGAATATGCCGTGTAGCAAATTCGATACATAGCCTGGGTGAGCAGCTGCACCCGGGTCTGAAGTATCGATACCCGTTTCTTTCTTCACGCTGATGCGGTAGTAATCCGGCGACGGTTTATCGCTGAGGGAGTACTGCCGCGGCTGGATGCACTTGAGTTCGGGGACATGTACTTGGACTGAGATGTACTGGCCGGGGCGGAAGGCCGGCAACGGTTTGCCATCGGCTGGTGCGAGGTAAAAGGAAGTGATTTCATCAGACTCTTTCAGTTTATCTGCGATTTTGAACTCACGCCAGTCGGTCCAGCCTTCGCTTTGCCAGTACATCTGCTTCTCGCGAGCGATCATCAGATCCGCGAGTTGCCAGTACGCGGTGGCCCAGGCCTCTTTGATTTCATGGGTCAGTGCATCGCCGAGTACCTGATCCATTGCTTCGAGGAGATATTTGGCGACGACCGAGTAATGTTGGGGCTGGACATAGAGGGATGCATGCTTGTTACAGATCAGCTCCACAGCGGAGCTCAATGCAGCCAGGTCGTCGATGTGCGCGGCGTATGTGTATAATGCACCGGCCAAGGCTCGCGGTTGGTGGCCGTTGACTTGGTTTGGGACGTTGAAGATGCCGTTCAAGGATGGGTTTTCGTCGAGAAGATTCTTATAAAACACGGATGTGATGGAGGTGCCATGCTCGGCAAGAGTTGGCACAGTGGCCTTGATCAGATTGATTTGGTCCGCTGTCAAGCCAGCGATAGAACCCATGATGACGGTATTCGGATGGCGCCAATGCTTGAATAGACTTATAAGAAAGGTATGCCCTTTAAGTGCAGTGAAGGTATCGAGGCAGAAGAATCGGTAATTGAAGGCTGGCTCTTGGCTATTTATCTTCCCTGAAAGTATTCGGCCTGCGGCCCAAGCGAGACCGCGGCGTCTAGCCTAAATCTAGAAATGACGAGAATTTACATGGATGTTGCGGATACTGCGACGACGATTTGCTCCGAAAAAGCGAAGTGTCTCCGCGGAGATACACAAGCCGAGACAGAAAATTCCAGGAACACAATGTGGTTCGATGTTCGGTATTGTGAAATTTTCTCGGTCGTCTATTCCGGGTTTGCTACTCAGTCCTGGCTTGAAGAAAGAGATTGTCATTTGAGTTAGATCCCGATGTCTAGGTTTTAATGTCTCTTGTAGTTTATAGACGGGGCCGGATAAGGTTGGCCTACTTCTGTCAAAGCGCCGATCAAGTTCGAGACAGGCACCGCAGATTGTCATTGATTGCAAATACGTTAGTCAATGGCATTTTGATCCCACGAAAAGTCCTCTTGACTGACTCGTGCATAGTCACATCGATTTCTCATGAAGGCCTTGGACAAGAGAGCTTTCGGTCCCGTTCCGCCCATTTCCGACCGGTCAGCCCACCAACGAAAATGTCTAGGGGAAATCGGCCCTGTGCCGAACAGCCACCAATGGCGCAGCGGGAACTCGGTGTTTTCCAATGAATTTTACTGGACTACTATGCTTGGATTTGGTATCCGGGCGGTTGATGATAGCCCTTGCGATACGGTTGTCGACGCTAAGATCAGCGTTCGCACCGACCCATCCTTATCTTCACGATCAGCATGCGAAAAATTCTTTATAAATCTAATTGAACAAGCTAACAATGGGTTCTGGAATTGAATTGAAACCTACTGCTATCCTCTCGAAAAGACAAGAATTTCGCCCCTTTGTTGACAACTGCAGCACCCACCCCTTGGGAAAACCAGGGTCCTGACTCTGTGGTGGCAACCCTCCTGAACGAGTCATGAAGTCTAAAGAAATTCTAAAATGCCACCAGAGCGTCCCGCCTATTGGATTCACGCCCAAAACCTCCGATCTAAGCGAGGTCACCACCAGTCAACCTCTATGAGCAGTCCATCTCCCTCCCAAACAAGGACCGTGCCCCGCTAAAAAACTCCGAAAATCAATGATTTGCCCATACACACGCGAGAAGAGATGATTATTTCTCGGTTAGCCACTGACAGGTGGCCATGACAGGTCTAGACAATCCAGAACGTCCGTTTGCGGAAGGCCGGGTGTTCCCGTCCAACAACGAACTGCCATTGCTGCTCCACTGTCACCCCACAAACATGGGACAATCTACATCCTGACCTCATCACTATTTCTATCGACCTGATTCAGGCCTAGTTATGGACCTGCACTGCTTTCCTTGAGTGGTAAACTGTGGGCTTCGGGGAAAGTCTATTCTGCGGTATTCAGGGAGCTGGTCGCGATCTGTCCGCGCCAGGAGTTGGTCGATGATACTTGGATCGGGTTTTAGGAGACGGTGGGTTTTTGGTGGTGACGTCTGCGATGGACCCTCGTATTAAATAAGGGGTCTTGTCATGTAGTTTGGTTGGACTCGAGGTGGTTTTGATTTGAAGTCTTTCGTTTCCCTTTCCAATTGATCTCCAAGCCTGTACAGGGCCAATTGACACTATGATTTTCGGCAAACACAGGCGCAATACTTCGGGGATGTCGGAGTCAGAACCCTCTACACTGGCCGGTCCGTCTGGCCCTGGCCAGCGGAGCCAGCTGCCCATGCTGCGCATGCCCGACAAGTTTCGATATAACCTGCTGTGCGTGTTTGGCGAGTTCGTTGGCACCTTCATGTTCTTGCTGTTCTCTTTTGCTGGAACCCAGGTCTCCAATACGCCAATGGCCCCTGATGGATCGCCTCCGAATACGTCCAACTTGTTGTACACTTCCTTGTGTTTCGGTTTCTCGTTGACTGTCAATGTCTGGGCTTTCTTCCGTGTCACCGGTGGTCTTTTCAATCCTGCGGTAAGCATGCAATAAAATTGCGATTGGGATGGTGGCTGACTATACTAGGTGACACTAGCGCTATGCTTGACTGGTGGTATGCCTGCGCTGCGCAGTCTGATGGTGTTCCCGGCCCAGCTCATTGCTGGTATTGCCGCTGCGGGTGTGGTGAGTGCCATGTTCCCAGGAGCACCGAACTTCAAGACTCGTCTGGGTGGTGGCGCCTCCATCTCGCAGGGCCTGTTCATCGAGATGTTCCTCACGGCGCAGCTGGTCTTCGTGATTATCATGCTGGCTGTCGTGAAGCACAAGTCGACCTACCTGGCACCCGTTGGAATCGGCCTCGCCTTCTTCCTCTGCGAGCTCGTCGGTACGTACACCCTCAACCCCTTCCCATACCACGGTCTTCATTTCTAACACACACTCTTCTAGGTGACTACTACACCGGCGGCTCCCTCAACCCCGCCCGCTCCCTGGGCCCAGACGTGATCAACCGCCAGTTCCCTGGGTACCACTGGATCTACTGGGTCGGCCCTCTACTCGGATCGTTGCTTGCTTCTGGCTTCTACCATCTGCTGTGCTGGGTCCGCTGGGAGAATATCAACCCCGGCCAGGACCACGATGAGTGGGATATCAAGAGGCGCACGAATTCTGTGTTGTCTGAGAACACTATAACTAATGAAGCCCATGGCAACCATACTCAGACTCCTTCGAACGGAGTTCAGAATTATCAGCCTCCAAACGGTGCTGATCCTTATCAGGACGCTCCGAATGGTACTACTATGGACCCGGAGAGCCAGCAGAGGACTCAAGTTGCTCCTGAGCAGCAGGTTTAATAGGATCTTGAGATGCAATCTCGTTGGTGTGTATGCGAAAGTGTACTGGGTTGTATGGGTTAGTGGTGGCATGGTGGATCATTAATGCACATGATACCTTGTTTCGACGTCATTCACGGCAATTGTTGTGGTGTGGTTGCGGTGGTGGTGCTCTCTTCTTCTTTCTGTTTATATTTTGCGGTTTTATGGGTAATGAATTTATTAATTCTAATCGACCCCGTTGTAGGGTTGGTATTTCCGACTGGAGTCGCAGGTAGTATGGTAGAAATTACGAGGCAAGACGATAAATGAGGCACATTAATTGGCAAGAAATAACGTCTCCATCTTAATGCAGGTTTCGGCATGCCCGAGCGCGGGCTACGCGACTTCGGTTGGACCATGGCACGTTCGGTCGCCACGTCCGACTCGCTCTTCACTATGACATTGATATGCCTCAATCTGTGACATACCTTAAGCTGTCAACCGAATATCTAAGAAAAAAAAGCCGAAGCAATTTCCGGAAAGGGCAAACAATCTACACGCGGCCCTGGGCGAGGCCAAATCGACACCGGATCGAGCATCCAATAAAGCGGCAGATCTCCCGCCCTAGTCCGCCAAGATGCAGGCCAAGATCCATAAGCTGCAGAGCAAGAATGGGATGACCATCAGCTTCCCGCTCAAGATTCCGGTCAATCGCGCTTCTCAGGGGTGGAAGTATTGGCGAATCATGTTTCCTACTCAATCAAGCAAGGATCGCGAATTCCAGCACTACCTGCGATCTGGCAGTCTGGAAGACAGTCTAAGACTGCATCTGGGATCAACGCGATCACCCTATCGCATTCTCAATTTCCCTCCAGCTCGTCAGCCCCACCCTTGCAGGGGCAAGAACCCCAGTGCGACTTCAACTCTGATCCCTCATCCCCGCCATGTCGTGACCTTGAACCTCACTCACCATGAACCGAGTAGACCAGGCCTCCCCGCCCGGGCTCAGGCTCGCAGATCCTGAGGATTCGCAGCTGCTGGGTATGTCGAGCACTCTTTGATTGGAAGGGTCACTGACGTCCTAGGTTGGGACAGCCAAAATGGGGTATAAGCAGGAACTCAAACGGCAGTATTCCACCGTGCAGGTGTTTGCGATCGCGTTTGGTATTATGGGGCTCGTTCCGAGTATCGCGTCGACTCTTGCGTTTTCCCTGCCTGCTGGGCCGGTCGGGATATTTTGGGTGGGTGTTTCCATCCTTTAAGGTAGCGTTGTGTGGGTGTGCTGACTTGGGTAGGGGTGGTTCACAGCTAGTATCTTCATTTTTGTTGTCGGATTGGCGATGGTATGATCACCTTCCAGTTTTCTTGTGGTCCGGTACTGACTTTACAGTCTGATCTTGCATCGGCGATGCCCACGGCTGGTGGTTTATACTGGTGGACGCATTATTTTGCCGGCGAGAGATACAAGAAGCCTCTCAGTTTCCTGATTGGATACAGCAACACATTCGGACTGATCGGCGGTATCTGCTCCGTGGACTGTAAGTCGGTCGATGATTCTACCAAATCCGGTGTTGACTTTCGCAGATACACTCTCCCTAATGATCCTTTCATGCGTCTCCATCTCCCGTGACTCAGACTGGTCCGCCTCGCGCGGAGTCATCTATGCCGTATACGTCGGGCTAATTATCCTTCACGGGCTTTCGGGCGTGTTAACAGGTCGTCTTATGCCGAAGATCCAAACTGCCTGTATCTTCATCAACATCGCCCTAGTAATCGCCACTGTGGTCGCCTTGCCAGTTGGGAAGATAATGCGAGGCGAGTCACTGAACTCGGGGAGCTATGTTTTCCGCCATATGGATAATGAGACGGAATGGCCATCCGGCTGGGCATTTATGCTTGCATGGCTTGCCCCGATTTGGTCTATTGGGTCGTTTGATTCTTGCGTGCACATGAGCGAGGAGGCTATGCATGCTGCTAAAGCAGTCCCGCTGGGGATTATGTTCTCTGCTGGGTCGGCCTGTGTGCTGGGGTTCTTGGTGCTGACCATTATTGCTGCAACGATGAACCCTAATGTGTCGGAGACCATTGGGAGTAAATTCGGGCAGCCAATGGCTCAGGTAAGAATGCCTTATAGCTTTCGTTGGTGGTCCTACCTAAGCTTTTCCAGATCTATTACGATGCGTTAGGCAAGAACGGCGCCCTCGGCTTCATGGTTATCCTCTGCATTATCCAGTTCCTTATTGGCCTCAGTCTGGTATTTCTCTCCAGTTAATCTACAACCTCACTTCTAACAAGCTAGATCGTCGCTGCCTCTCGTCAATCATGGGCTTTCTCTCGCGACGGCACCCTTCCATTCTCCACCTTTTTCCGACACGTCAGCAAACGAATACAATTCCAGCCAGTGCGCATGATATGTGGTTTGGTGGTAATCTCCATCGTACTCGGCCTGCTATGTCTAATCAACAATGCCGCCGCGAATGCCCTATTCTCGCTATTTGTAGCGAGCAACTACTTATCCTGGGGTATGCCGATCTTCTGTCGTCTGGTCTGGGGCCAGGAAAGATTCATTCCAGGGGAGTTCTATACCGGCCGAGTTAGCAAAGCTAT
Source organism: Penicillium sp. S103-07 (assembly GCA_037042055.1). Classification (NCBI taxonomy): domain Eukaryota; kingdom Fungi; phylum Ascomycota; class Eurotiomycetes; order Eurotiales; family Aspergillaceae; genus Penicillium; species Penicillium sp. S103-07. Next base: position 192,367 of record JAXQJQ010000035.1, read on the forward strand.
CGGATGTGTTGCTGTTGTCTACTTGGCTTTCGGCGTTGTGTTGTCCATGTTCCCGACTACTGGGCCGAACCCTTCTGGTGAGTTAGTTTCCTTTGACTATCCAAGATTAGATGACTGACGATGGTAGCCTCGGATATGAATTATACTATCGTGATTAATGGGTTTGTGTGGGTAGGATGCATGAGCTACTACTTCCTCTTCGCCCAGCGATGGTATACCGGTCCGCGCATGACGGTTGATGAGGCTAGTTTGGCTGATCCGGACGCCATGGCTTACAATACTGAGTCTTCTCCAGGGATGACTACTGCGATTGGGAAGGAAGAGTAGGCGTCCACTGGCGGTGATTTGAGGTATTTGGTATACATCCGCTTTATCGCGGTCGCATTGTGCATTATACCAGCGATATGTTTCTCGATGTGGATATCTCACGTACTTGTATATTAAATGGAGTATCTTGTAGAGGGTTTCGACGATTGGTGGTCGAACTTTCTCGCTATTTACCGCGTGCGTAAAAATACGGGAAAGCCGCCGGCAGCGAGACCAATTTGAATACATTAGAGATGTCATTGCGCAAATTCCATTCTGGAGACTCACCATCCTAAAACAAATCAACAACAATATCCTTAACTAAAGACTTTAAACCCTTCCATCTGCAGGGTCGCGGCGCTCGCCAAAAATAGCCCCGAGAATGACGTCGCTTTCCCCACAATTTCCGATCAATCAACGCGAAGCACGGGGTTCCCCTCGAATTTAACAACATTCACTCGAGATCACGACCCTCCCTTAGTCTTGGAATCAACTTGCCAAGACCATCCCCTTCCAACTCAGCAGAATATGAGTCTTGACCATGAAATACCCCGCGAGTTGGAAGACACAGACAGCTACGAGCTGCCCCTGGGACCCGAGAGCGGGCCAGAACCAGTGACCGACAGGCCGCCAGCCCTCCAATGGAAGCCTTCATCACGCACGGTGGACGAGACTTTGGCAGAGGGGCTCTCCAATGAGGACTTGTGGATGCTGATTCGCCGGTTTAATAAGGTATGTTCGTCACGGTTCCTGGAGGTCAGGACTGACATGTGACTAGCAAATCTACCATGTGAAAGCGGTGCCGGATTCGCAGGCGAGGGATATTGATCTCAACCGTGCGGATGATGAACAGTTTCCACCTGAGAAGCTGCGCATGACTGTTGAGAGGTTTTACACGTCCGTTGTTGTAGGCTTGACCGATTTCTTTCGGCATGTTGGGAGGTTGAGGTCTTGGAAGGAGCCTCTTCGGACTTCTATATTCTGTAGTGTATGTTTTTCCCCAATTCCAACTTGTGACAGATAGACTGATTTGTTTAGGCCTATTTCACGTCATGGCTTTTGGACCTTCTTATCCCGGCCACTTTGAGTTTGTTGGTCGCTCTGATAATGTTCCCGGCTATCCGGGCGTTCCTCTTCCCAATGGCCCCGACAAAAACGGATTCCGATACATCAACTGTGAACAGCTCGGGTGAACAGCCCGAGTCCTATGATAGCCTCACTGGAGCCCCAGAGAGTCACAAGGGTGAAGCAGCCGAGCAGGAAGCGAAGCATCTAGTCGACAGTGTCGCAGCCATGGCCGTGGAGAGCGCCGCTGCCAAATATGGCCAAACCGTCGCCGAGGATTCCTCCGAGGTGCCTCCTACGCCTGGGCCTCTTTTGGCAATCGAGGGCGCACCGGGTGGCCAGCCTGATGACTCTGCCGAAGACAAGACGAAGAAGCCCATGAGGTCAAAGGCTGCGAAGGGCACTGACAAGGCAATGCGTGTTATCAGCGACATCACCGACATTTATGAACAATTCGCAAAGTGAGTTTGCCCCCCCCTGCATAAATGGGAATTGCTAACACTAGAATAGTCTTTTCTCTCCTACTCCACCATTCTATCTGGTCTCCTCTCGACTCCGTATCTCTGGCATTTTGACTGTCATTTCTTTCGTGATACCATTTGCATCCAGCTACTGGATTATCAAGGGCATCGGCTTCACCATTGGTCTTGGATTCTTCGGTGACCCGATATTCGCCTACACATTGGACATGTTGAACCGCAAGATTCCAAACTGGAAAGACCAGCTCGACATGCAGAAGTACGTCTCTCACTCCACCATCCGTGGGCCTAACTAACGACAACCAGGACATTGCTAAAGGGCGTCCCAACGAATGCCCAACTAACCTTAACCCTCCTCCGCATCGGCGAAATCAACTCCTCCCCCCTCCCACCTCCACCAAGCGCCGAAGACAACGAACGAGCCTGGCCAATCCGCAAAAAGTCCAAACCTGCCGTCACCTCCCAATCCAGCGATAACGTATCCCTTGACACAGCATCCCAAGCAGGCTCAATCACCGACCCTCTTCCACCACCCAAACCCAAACGCCGCTGGGTCTTCAAACTCCTCAAATTCGTCCGCCGCACCATCGCAACCGCCATCCGCGGCCACATCGCCATGGACCGTGCAATGGCCATCGCCGGCTCCGCGCATACCAAGAACCTTCTCAGTATGCTCCAAAAACGAGGCTTCGTCTCTAAACCCTTCGGCCCGCTGAAATTCGACGCAAAATTCGAGCGGAAGCGTGGTGCCGCGGTTATTGATTCGTCGAAGGAACCGCCCATTCTGTACTTCACTACTTATCAGTCTGCGGGTCTTGATGATCTCAGAATTGAGAGTCGGAAGAAGGGGTCTGTGCTCTTTCAAATCCCGGTGACGGAGATTAGGGAGTTGAAGAAGACCGAGGGCCTTGGGTGGAAGGGGAAGTTAATTGTTGAGTTGACGGCTGGGAGTAAGGAGGCTGCTGATGGGTTAGTCGTTACAGGTGGCGAGGAAGGGCAGGCGTATCATTTGACGGGGATGAGGTCGAGGAATCAGCTGTTTAATCGGTTGGTTGCTATGGATGCACAGTTTTGGGAAAGTCGATAGTTGGGCTTGGGGGGTTGGTTTCAAGGTTAAGACATGTGGAGGGACCAATATTTTCTAGATGACACCCCGTTTACAGAACACGGGTAATCTACAATTGAAGATCAAGTTGAGAGATTTGAGTGTTTTGAATGATTGTATTCACATAATATATATACAAAACTCCGGTATTAAACCTATTCCATCCGGGTTTATATCAAAAATTCAAGGAAAATCGTGAAGGAAAGCATGAGTCCCCCACATGCTTTACTATTTTGGTGACCGTGGAGAGTCGACGCCTCTACCATTTACTAGGTTTACAGGGCAACCATGACGCCAAGCATACCGAGGCCTGCAACAGCAGCACCCATCGCGTGAGGCCCGGCACCAGCAGCGTTGGTCCCGGTAGAGGCGGCGCCCGAAGCAGTGCTAGAGCCGGTGCTAGAACCGGTGTTGGTAGCAGCATTTGCCGCAGCACTAGCCTGGCTCGTAACAACGGTGGCCTCCGTGGTCTTCTGGCCCTGCGCATCAGTCGTAGTAAAGTGCGTAGCCCAAGTCGAAGCCTTGCTAGCAATATCTGAGCCCGCAGAGGCGGCGTCCGAGCCAGCTGAGCTGGCTGCGCTGGCTGCGGCGGATCCAATCGAGGCGGCGTCGCCAGTCAGACTGGCGACTGCGGCCGAGCCGCCAGTTTCCACAGCGTGGGCGATGGAGGTTGCTCCCGCGCGGGCTTCGGAGCCGATTGACTCGCCGCCGGCGGAAGCGGTTGCCGCCATGCCTTCGGCGGCGGAGATGGCCGAGTCCACGTCAATGCCATCCGGGGTAGCGTAGACAGCGCCGGAGAGGAACAAAGCGGTTGTGAGGAGAGAGAATTTCATTTTGATGGTTGTGTTGGTGGAGTTGAAGTGTGGTATCGAGGTGTGGAGTGGTGGAGGATGAAGGTTTTGAGGTGATTGTTTGGTAGAGTGATAGTCCTATACAAGATCCGTGGCGAGCACGACTCCTTTATACGTGACGATCCCACACAATTTAATTGCGGTCCCAATCACAGGTGCTAAGTTTAGTTCCCTGTGGCAGTGGCAAGGCTACCGTTAAACCCACACGGAGTTTCCCTCCATGACGATCAACAATAACCCTGCGCCCGGTGGGGAGACTTTTCGCAAATCCGGTCGAGCCAATCGTCATTTCAGGGATCCACTTACGGCCTTCCCCTGATTCTAATTTCCGCGCTGCCGTGTTTCTGGAAGACTACTGTGCAGGTGGATCTCGTGCTGCGCCGGGATCTGCATAAGCAGCATCTCACATTCACACGGCCATGGGTATGGCTATGGAATGCATGCTGTATATAGAAACCCCACAAGTGGTTATCCTGCTGCCTTCCCCAATACAGCCGGAATTCCACGGTACGGCCACCGCCACGCCGCAAACCCCCTGAAGTCACTGGATGAGCAATGGAGAACATCTCCACCGATCCACCACTTCAGGCTGTATGTGTGGACCGCGGCATCTCCTATGGTGTGGGGGCTATTAACCGTGTTACTCCGAATAACTAGTCTCGTAACTGTTTGGGCTCTTGGCTAGCGCAGCCTCGTCCAGGTTTGATTGCCCTCGGGATTCGACTGGGGCTTGATTCTAAGAGGCCAAGACTTAAATGACGTCGACTTGAGACCGATTCCGTCTAGAGCGAGTGGACTGGGATATTTGACGCCACTGAGGCGAAGTTCTCGGTTTTAGAGGCCTCAGGCATCACTTAACAGCCACGGTTGAGATCACGTGTCTCTAAAAAAAGAACTGGGACGCGTGGAGTCTCACTCGGGCTGTGTAAACCTGTCTCATGATACCTCTAATGGAAACACTGAAGATCTGCTGGGCTAGATCGCCTGCCGCAGTCTCGATGCAGCTTATCATGAGACAGCCAATCTACATCCAACACATCCCGCGGCATATCACCCAGGCCAGACGCCTTACAAGATTTATTGAATCGCAGGATGCGTTAAATCAACGTTGGAGCTGACCTGCATTTGAGGCCAGAAGCTGCAGCCTTTCTATCCATAACTCTCTACGTAGCACCAACAATCTGCACTCGTCTAGCGTCTTAGTCGTCCTTTAATCGACTCCGATATTGCTGTTCTCCTCGTTCTCGCTCACGACCAAAACGGCGCTAAACACAACTTTGATCTTTTGCGAGACGCGGACTAGAATACTAGCAAAGCATATAGAGCCATCTGCGTAATTGAAACAACCAATCGGACTTCAATTCATATGAGCTATTGACAAATAACAATCTCATCAGTAAACTAGCGAGTATTAACAGACTTTTGGTTCGCACTCTCAGTGTCATAAAGGTACTGTTTTTGTTGGTGATGATCTCACTTTCTATTCAGTGCGTACTGCAAAATAGCTGCTCTGCACTTGCATCGCCGGCAGTGGTGATACATACCCAGGAGTAATCATTTACGTCAGTAATGAGTCCGGCTCCCACATAATCTCTCGCACACGTTGAGCTGAGTCCTTGCACGAAGCCCGTAGTAATTCCTGCAACGTCCATATTGGAATTACCCTTTGTCTGTGATGCCTGACAGAAGACGGTATTCGCCGGGAAGCCTGTAAATGGGACGGAAATTTGTTTCAGGCTTGTATACTGTGTCACAGGACCTGCTGCCGATGATAGGTGGTTGCGAAGTCTGCTGTTTTGGTTGTTGCACACATGGATATGAATCTGCTCCTGATCTCTTGTGTTGACTGAGTTGATCGCCAGAGTACCCACAGCCCTATTGATCATTGATCCGGCTTGTGCGACGCCCTTCGACAGCAGGGTTTGTCCAAATTGCCAGCCTCCATTATTAGAGCCCAATTGCAAGACCCCCGCCACCTGATCTTGTGTGGTGATCAAAAAATGTGAATTTTCCAGCCACCATTTACCACTAACATCTTGTTCACAGTTATGTGCTGATCCCTTGAGGCAATGGCATAACGCAGAAAAATATAGGTCGCAGGCACGACCACAATGGATATCCACATCCGTACAACCAGCGCAGGACTGCAGATGAGCTGTGATGGTGGCGTCTGGACAATTTGGATCCCTACACGCATAGCAGCCCGCTTCCGTGTACGTATTGGCATCAGCACAGACGCATTCTGCCACTTGATCATTTGAGATGTTGGTTGTATCACATGTCGCCTGTCCGATAGTAATTGATGGCAAGGCCAACATCACAGTCATGGCTGCGGGGATAAAGTTCGCGATCTTCATTATGGTAGATTGTGAATAATTTCACGTCGGAAATAGAAAAGCCACTGGAGGGAGATATTGAATAGATAGTTCCTTTTGTATCTTTTAAGCCAGTTCGTAGTTTTTATGTGGCGGGCTATTATGGAAGGCTTTTTTCTGTCTTGCCTCTTACGTCTTGCACTGGATCTGGAGTAAGATAATCCATGGCTAAGCGTGGAAAGAATATTGAGTCAATGACGACGCCAAACGAGATCATTTATTTCATATGGCTCCGTCCACCCCGCTCTTCTGCGATAAACCTGGAAAAATGTATTGAATTTCATGGTTGTACCTATAAATTAATCGCTTATCGACGCAAGCCATACCCATTACGCCTGCGCCAAGAAAGGAAGATCTCAACGATCCCTTGAAGTATTTGAATCTTTGTTCATCGCTCATACTTTTAGTTAATGTATTCTATGCGACTGGCAAAGTCAAGGAAACATTCAGTATTAAAATCTTCGGTCTTAGCGAACAATAAGAATTCTTATAGAAATAAATACGATAACAAGAAATACCAAGTCGGTAGACAATACTGAGGTTCAAAAGGCGGGGAATGGGGTTCTATAATGAAAATGAAAATGAGAGGTTGACCAATATTGAAGTAATGGCCTGGGCCCGGTCGAATTAAACTTTAAAAGCTTATGATTAACCACGAATTCCAACTGCGAACCACTAAGAGGCACGAACCATAACGAAGGTATAAATTCTTCCCGCAAGCAGCCAGTATTTCCATTTGCGGCAAGTTATTGAGCTTTGTTAAACCATGCGTATTGGGCTTATGAAAAGCTTTTAATGACCGATAGAATCTTGTTATCATCGAATTCCTTACAAGAAGCAGTCACATTAATTCCTCGCGGCATATCCCTCGCGTGCGATTTGCCCTCCCCTCTGGTATCTTGGTGCTCAACCCCACAAGGCGAATTTACTGGAAAAGGAAGTTCACAGGTCCTCATTTTACATCTTACATCGTGGACTTGAAACCTCGGGAAACAGGCATTTCATTATAAATGCAGCTTAGTCTAGTGAATGCAAATGCTTATGTCCAAACGCCACGTCACACAGCGTACAATTAAGTGGCAAACTGCTCATAAGCCTGAATAATAGCCTCCCATCCACCGGCATGGTCCGCTTCCTTCGGATTCGTCTTCCCATCCAACACCATTACATCCGTCATGCGCGTGCTGATAGAATACCACACCAAATTCACCGGATCACCTGTCACGCGCATCATATTGCTCTGGCATTTTCCGTTGCACGGCTCATTGTACAGTCCGTTCCAGTAACCGTCGAAGAAGGCCCACGCAGCGGAGTTATACAACGCGATGTTATATCCGCCATCGATGTTCGTCGCGAGTGCAGTACGACATTTCTCGTCGTCGACGCCACACCATGAGAAATCAGGATCGCCTAACTGGGCATTCACTTTCCAAGGTGCTGGGGCTTTTTCGAACTCGCCGGATCCTTGCATGTAGGGTGTTTCAGTTTGCAGGAGGCCTGCGTAGACGTTGGCAGCGTTGTGGAAGTTGTAGTTGTAGAGCCAATTGTGTTCGGAGCCCGTACCCGTGAGCCATGTTCCGTGGGTTGATTCGACGAGGATGCCACGGCCGGTCGATACTATGGTTAGGATGGATGAGCTGTCGAGGTTGTGGTCGGCTGTCCAGCCCCAGAAATTCTCAATGTATGCGGACGAGGTTTCTGTAAGGTGCATTATCATGTAGGCGGCCATACAGTCTTTCGGGTCTTGCGAGGTACAAGTGTTTGATATGGTTGTTTCGGCTGTGCCGCCCACTGTCACCATGGTGTTCCATAGACCAACGTCGCCGGGCTGCGCACCAGCTGCGTTGATTTCGAGAATGATGGCTCCGGGAAGGATTTCACCGGCCGAGAAACGCATGTCTTGAATCTCGACGTTACCGACATCGCCGCGGTCACCGACTCGGACGATGGGTTTTGGAGCAGATGGATCCTTGAAACCATCACCGTAGCCTGAGATGACGGCCCATGCTTCACCGACAATGCGAGTGCCCACAGGGATAAAGATGGTATCCGAAACTCGGTAGACCCCAAAGGGGAAGTAGGTGATCTTGCAGTTCGCAGCGTTCTGAGCCAGGATGTTATTAATTGCTTGGGTATCATCGGTGCGACCATCACCCATAACCACGTGCTCGGAAACAGTCTTCACATTCACTATCTCCGAGCTGCGGTAATCAGCGTAACTGGGTTGAGCCTTGGTAAAGTATTTGCCACCAGAGAGCAAGTTGGCGGGCTGCTGGGTGGTCCAGCTTCGACCGGAGGCATACCCGCCCGGAACCAAAGTACCCCAAGCCCAAGTGTCAACATGTGCAGCCGCGGGCAGGTGCGTGTTTCCGTTTATGTCAACAGCAATAGGCGTGGTAGAATCATGGACCAGGTTTTGGATGAGAAGCTGGCTGTTCTGGTTTCCGCTGTCGTGGGATGAGTCGTAGAATCGAACCACAGGGCCGCGAGCAGCCGTTGACTTCGAATCGAGAAGAACCATGCTTCCCAGACCATTTCTACCCATATCAATGGCTAGTTTACAGCTGACAAAGGTCGCGCCTTGGAGGAGAACGGTCCATCCACCTTTTGCGTTGAAGGCAGTGTCGCAAGACTCGAAGTAGATATTCTTGAAGTTGACTTGTTGGTTAGAGTTGATAATACCCGTTGCGCCGCCAGAAATAGTCTAGTATATGTTAGTGATGTGCTCGATGGAAACACAAATTGAATTGACTTACCACATCGGTCACAGCAATGGTCGAGCCTGCCAGGATGTCGATACCAGTGTGCCCCGTAGCCCCGACAGGCATGCGGATTTGCACATTGGTCAGTCCAGATCCCTGAGCCACTCCCCATTGAAGAGCAGTGATAGACTGCTGAGGCGGGACAGCCGTCGTGTCTAGAATAACGTTCTTCACCAACGTCATGAAACTAGTCTCAGGCTGGCCGGCGTGCTCATCATATCCCAATACGAGGTATTGACCTTCGAAATCGGGAGCTGCTTTGATGATTGGCGGGTTGGATGGATTACCGACGATAATTGTTCCCACGGTCAGCTTCAGAGTACTTTTCAGCTGGTAAACCCCGCCGGGCAGATACACTTCAGCTGGGTAGCGTGTGACTCCCTTGCCCTTGCGAGTGCCACCATTGTTGTCATCGTCGATAGCATGTTGAAGCTTCGGTGTCTGGTCACCCGTTCCATCGTTGACAACTATGTAGTCCATGACATTGCGGTATATGGGGTATTTGTTGGTGTTATTGGCGTACGGGGCAAAGCCGGCGCCCTCTTGGTTGTGGTCCATGTCATCCAGCCAGTATACATCGGATGCTTTTTGTAGAGGAGCGGCACATGTCTTCGTGGCAGGGCCAGCATATTTAGAGCTCAACCTGGAGCAGATATTAGTAGGAGCAATTTTAGACGGACATGATATCACTCACGATGTCGGGGTATGGACCGGTGTAAGGGTTAATTCGGACGTCACTGGCTCGCCGATAGGTTTGCTCAAACTTGAAGTCGTGGTTGGACTGCTGGACTTGCCAGTAGACGGCTTGACTGGTGCCGGATTCGCAGCCACTGCTGAGGTGCTCTGTGCCAAAGGACTCGAACTGGATGAGCTTGAAGTAGACGGAGTTCGAGTTTCCACGGCGGCCGAGGTGGTTAGCGTCGAGGGGGTCGGAATCGGTGAGCTTGAACTCGACGACTTCGTAGTCGATGTCATAGTCGATTCTCTCGAACTCGGAGAAGCTGTGGCATGAAAGTTCTCATCCGATGATACCGAAGTCGGTTTACTCGAGTCCGCCGATTGCAACTCAGCCTTCAACGACGCAAACCAGTCCGGAACATTCCCAACCCCGACCTCCAACAAAGGTGGATGCACAGGAAGACGGATTTCGTCAAGGGGAATAATAGCACCTGACGCCGTAACAATAACAGCTGCCAACGCAGCCAAAGACAATGAACCCCTCATCCCGGTCCTCGAGTCTCAACGCCAACCAGGAGATGCAGAGGAGGTGAGAAAGGGAAAGGATGGTGTAAAAGAATCTCGACCCCAAATGCCACTCATGGAACGCGCACGTCGCGACGGTCGGAACAACTGGTATGGGCGCGTGCCAGGCATTGTATACTTGGAATGCGGTCGGTGTGCGGCTGCTTGGCCGTGGCCTGGCCTTTGGTGATCGACATCCCTTGCGAAATTCGGGATTTCGGACGTGCCCAGGCCCTCGCCAGGGCAATGGAAATTCATTCTCGCTTGATGGCGTTGTGTTTCAATATTGCTCGCGCATGCTACTTCTCTGATTCCTGTGTGTACTGTTGTATAAAGATGGAGTGTTCGTTCGGTTGATGTTTGGTTTTGGCCTTACCCGATTGGGAATTCGGGGTATGTAAACATAACTTCTCCGATTTTTTTTTCCCTACCAAAGCAATTACAAAAGAAGGCCATCATGGGTAATAAGTTATTAGAGGGTAAAATATTACATTAAATATTGCAAGAAAGCGAGTCAGAGGTATGGAATCTCCGATACGCACTTCATATACGTGCGCAACCATAGACCTTCGATAGCCGGGACTGTTCAACCATAATGTTGTTCTCAATTAATTCAATGCAATTACTCATATCACGTAAATAGTCAAATGCCAAAGGTGTTCAGTTTATTCTAGACCTCGGACCCTGTGGGAGGAACCCTGTGCTAGGAACCCCTTGGCTTGTGTAAAGCTGGGCTTTTAGCCCGACGTTTCGGCCAATATTCGATTCACTTCAGCACGGACCAATGCATCCTTAAGCCTTCCCAGGCCAGATGCACCGAGTGATTAAGTGCACATCATACATATTAGGAAAAATTGCCCACGACGCCAAGAATGTCTCGCCGCCCAAGAATGAATTTTCTCCTCCGCCATCCGCGAGACCAATAGAAACCTCATTAGTATTCAAAGCTTAGCTCAGTCCTGTTATGTAGGTGAAAAAAAAAAAAAAAAAAAAAAAAAATTCCCCGCGATAATGGTACCCAGGAGAAGAAAATTGAGTGCGAGTGGCCGAAAGAACCCATTGTGAAGTGGAAAGCGCTTTTGGGTGGGATTAATCTCGTAAGATTAGATTTTTGGTTCAAGAATTGATTCTCTTATGTCGTGCAAGAGGCGTCCATCTATTTGGAAAGTTCTATGGACCCCGGCGTACCTTTATGGAGGTGGTTATATCTCTTCGAGATCTCAGCGGCAAATCGCCTCCCGCCCTGTCTGCAGACGAGAAAATTACCTCTAATGTGGCTGCTCCGCTGGACCACTCTACAAGTGACAGTGATGTTCCCAACTCAATGGTTGGAGACGGTCCCTGATCTTCAGGCGTGACACAATTTGAAGTCGTCTACTTGAAAGCCAAATCAAACCGCTAGTTCTTTTGGTGTTAAATGCAATCTTAGTTCTGGTCTACGCGTGTGCACTCGATTATCTACAGAACATTACTACTCCGTCGATGCATCGTCCTACTTCAAGCAGCACTGCTATCAACCCTCTCCGTCTCTTCGAATGTCATCAACGCCGTGAGAAAACCCATCTTTCTCAAGATCTCCAATATCATCTCTCGACTCCGTTTGTCTAGTAATACATGTTTGCGGGGAAGATTGTGGATGCTATTGAACGTCGTGGTCAATGATGGTTGACATATTGGATGTTTGCGATTATGAAGTTTGTCGATCTCGGTCCGGCCGTTGCACCTCTTATTTTGGTGGACCGCAGGGATAAGAAAGATAGTATCTTCAGTCTTGTGTCTTCCAATGTTGCTCGTCGAGCGGCCTGGGATCTTGCTGAGAAGGATGGACATGACGGGCCCCGTGAATGGATCATCACGCCAGCTGCTAAACTGTCGCCGACGTGATTCGAGTCTATAAAGCATAATCTTGAGGATGTTAGTGCGTATGGGTTCATTTTGCTTGGCTGCGGTTGGTCTTTACTTCTCCTGTCTTTCTTTCGCATGGTCTATGCCAGTGATGGCTGGCGCAACATATCCATGATCGCCATGGAGTTCGTAGATCGCCTGTTCCTGGTTGCCTACGCCCGTGCGTATCCCTCCCCCAACTGTCGGCCTGCGCCGCCCCTGGACCCACGTCATTGTTGCCGTCATCTGGTCAAATCAAATACCTCAGAAATTGCGCGAGCAACTGCCGTCAAGTGGGACCCATGCCGGTGTTAAGAATATCTGCGCGAGTATCAATTCTCCATTCGCAAGCTTCATGCGTTCGATGACCTCATACGTATTGGTGCCGTGATTCCTTCCATGCTATACCACTCCGGCATCTGCTCTTGTCGTGACTTTCGTCTCTCTTATCACTACCTTCTTCCACAGTGATTACTAATTGGGCAGATTGCAGAATGCCAATGTTGGTAAGATGGATTGCGGCTGGCTGAGGATGAGAAAGACTTGCTGCCGAAGAACAAGGTGAAACCTTTTTGTGGGGTTCTGGGCTGGCAAGCGAACGCGATAGATACGCAGCTCGGGCCTGATATTATAAAACGTCGCTTTATAAATGCCTTTATAAATGCTTAGACTAATGCTATGGCTTACTATCCCTTTAATTCGGCCCTCGAATTGAACGTACTTTTGAACCGCCCGATAGAGATTTCCAATCCGGCCCCCTCCAACGCTGCTATCTGAGCCGAGCCGTTCCGGGGGACACTCGGAGTCGACCCCTTTCCACCGAAAATCAATCCTGGAGTCTAAATTCATTTCTATTCAAAGGACATGAGACCAAATGGTAAATTGGACTTCGCGCATGCATGGTTACCACAATAGGGGCTTGACAGCCTCGATCTCCCATCCGAGTACCAAGCTTTTCCCTCATCTCTCATTTGTGGACCTTGGTTTGCCTCGCGAATCCTATTCGCCAAGCATCCCAACCGGACGTGGGGTGGGCACAGCCTCTTACGTGATACCTAGCGAATAAGCTCAACGATTTTCAAACCAACGAACTCCAAACTGGGACCCTGAATCGCTGATCCCAGGCAACGTCTTTTAAAGGGGAGGTCCAGGTCCCCTCATCACCCCAACTCTCCGTTGATGACTGCAACTCCCGGTCGGATTCTCAGGACCTCTCTCACCAACCATGCGATTCAAATTACCTCTCCTCCTCGCTCTCACCGTCCCCGTCATTGCGTCTGATTGGGTCCTGTGGAGCTACAACAACTATTCGGGCGACTGGTGTGCGGGCGAATCGCGTTTTACGGTTGGAGAATACCCTACGCAGCCACATTGTTATCCAATAGAGGAGGGATTCGACCTGGCAATTGCAGGAGAGTTTGACGACGCCGTGCATCTTACTGCTTATACGGAGGAGTATTGCGCGGGGGAGGCATTTGTGGATTTAGCACCTAGGAAGTGCTTTATTCCTGGGAATGGGGTACAGATTCGCTCTTACTCTATATCTCGCTAGCCGGGTGCGTCGTCTTCATGCTCCGTGGAAACCGTTACTGATTCTCTTCTATTCAGATCTAGCCTGTTACGATATGACGATGCCTCTTCCTCCACCCTAAAGCGTGCCTTATTTCATCATCGGAGTTTTCGGTCTACCTGTAAATTAGCAAGAATAGAGGGACCGCATTGATTGAATCGCTTCAAGAACAATACTCTTCGATTGTGGAAGCCATATTTTCTTCGTTGAACCCCGCGGATATATCTTTTTGCTGCTTCCCGTCATATGCAAGAGGCCCGGAGCCCTTGCTCGCTACATAAAACGGGAATTACACTCACTCCGTCCTCCGATGAAACCGACTGCAACCTTGGAAATTGCCTTCTTTGATCAACAGCGCCATCCGTCATTTGAGCGCTGCGGGGAACTTTCATATGATTGCCACATGGCACACGAGCCAATCTCGGTTTCTAGGGCGTCGATCTCCCTTGGACCCTACAGCATGCGGGCTGTTTCACCTTGACTCGGCAACCGCATACCAAGCATCAACGCGTCCGCGACCGATGCAACTACCTTACGTATGCACAAGAGACTAAAGTGGCCTGTCTGTTGAACCTGTCACACTTCCAAAGCTGCGATTATCTTCATCCCGATTAAGTTAATCTTGAACCATCTGGCCGTCTATATTCTCCGACCGGTCTTGTTATCCATCCGCTTTCATTTAGGCAATTCCAAACAGAGCGCTTTAATCACGTCCTTCCGAAAACACCCTGCGGGGTGACAGCCTTGGCTCCAAGCGCAATGAACCCGCCAGCAACACACATGACACCGCCGAAGATGGACATTTGAGAGAAACTCTCGTAATGAGTCACAAGCGCACCGCTAACGGGAGGTCCAACCAGTGCTGCCAACGAAGCTATTCCCATGCCCACGCCCATATATGCACCAGCCTCTTGCGGGTTCTTTATACACAGTGTTAAAGCCGCAGATGCTCCGGAGACGATGGTTCCCGACGTAAACCCAACAGCGAGCGAGTATACAATCAAAGCTGGCGTGGACCTGGCCTCATTCAAGCAGAAGATCACGATACCAGTACTGATTCCACCGATTGTAAACACGTTCAGACGCCCGAACTTGTCCGCTAGTATGCCCGGAATAATGCGACCAAAAGTTGAGGCTGCGTTGAGAATAGCGAGTAGGTATGAAGCGAGCGTGGCGTTCATTCCCCTCTTGATGGCGTACGTAGGAAGGTAGAACAGCGGCTCAAACATACCGACAAGCATGAAGAACGCCGCCGCGATAATGAGGACATACCGGGTATCCTTAAATGCAGACCCGACGAAGAAAGTGGTCTTCCGTGGCGGCAGTCGAGACTTGACTGTGATGCACGAGAACATCAGGAGCGGAATGAGTACGAACCCAATGATCCGTACGGACCATCCGAACCCCAGAGACGTGCCGTTAAGCATCTTGGAAAGCGCAATCGGAAGGACCACGCCTCCAATCGATGATCCCGAGACCACCAGTCCCAGCGCCGCTGCTCTCTTCTTCATGAAGTACTGCGTCACTGCTGCCATCGATGGAAACTGGATCAAGCCCATCGCTATGCCCATCAGTACACCTTGCGCAAGCATGAATTGCCAGTACTTGTCACAAAGACTCGTCATCATGATGGCAAATACGTAAAGGACTGCTGCTGGGCGGATTACCTGAGCCCTTGTTAGTTGATTTTCATCTTTCTAGGCCCGATGGTCAGACGTACCCATGCGCCGTATCTGTCAAATAATGGGCCTCCGATGGCGCCGGCTGCAAATTGGAGAAATGCAGCTAGAGATCCAATCCAGGCGACATCGTCGGCGGATTTGTCATTTAGTTGGTGGGTGAGGTAGTACTCCTCGAAGACACCGAATGAGTTGGCGAAGCCTAAAGTTGAAAAAAAGATGCATGCTCCTCCTGCTGCGACGAGCCATGCTTGGATGCCACCATCGGCGTATTCATGAGCTGTAGCTTTGTGCTTTTCGTTCGAGACTTCGACGATTTCGGGATTGGGTCCGTGCTCGATATCAATTGAAGACATGTTGACAATATATAATCACCCAATTCGGTGATGGGAAACTTCGAGAAATGAACGCGGTATAAACCGTGCAATGAAAGGTGATCTTGATCAACATGATGGCTTTCCCAGTGGGAATTGACTCCTTTTATACGAGTGAATTCATAAACGTTGAGTGTATACAATTGACGGGGCGCGCCGCAGAGGCTGCGCGGACTCGGACTCGGACTCGGGAAATGGCGGGCGCCAGCGACCAACTGCGCACTTCCTGTAATCAGATCTGACAGCCCCGTGTTTTGCTTTTTCATTTTCTCGAATTTTCTCGAATTTCGGAGAACTGGAATTTACAGCAGTCCGAAAATCAACAGGTGTGACGTGTGATACATGGAAGACTCAGTGGGGAACGCGTTGCATGGCCCGCCGACCGTTATGCCCGAGCGCCGACGACGGCGACCGCCCGTGTATGTAGATCGGAGACAGTGAGTGATTGGAGCTGACAAGGAAATCAGGTCATGTTCTCTCTGCAGGAAGCGGAAGATCAAATGCAATCGCGCATCTCCCTGCAATAACTGCGTCCGATCAAAGAGCGATAACTGCGTGTACGAGAGGCTGTCGCCCCCTCCACCGCGACACTTTCGTCGTGGTCGAACATTGGACCTCGACCAGCCAGAGCTCGAACTTTACCAGTTCCCAGCGTCGACAGATCAATCTTCCAATATCAGACATGATACCACAGCTTCAAGTCACTGGTCAAATTCCACGCCGGGAATAACCGGTTCTACAGGTCCATTAACACCGACCAGTCAATCGTCTTCTCGAGAATTGGAGACACTGCGCTTCAAGATCAAGCAGCTTGAAGAGCAACTGTCGCATGCGACTCGACAATCAGTCGGGTCAAGCGCCCCCAGCCCGAATTACAACATCAGTACGACAACGTCTCACATTGCCGGGACATTCCACGTGCAGGGTGAAGTTCCTGCAGATGGCCGTACGCCGACAATATCACGCTCGATTATGCACAAGACTCGAGTGTTCGGTCAGAGTCACTGGATGAATGGTGTTGCTCAGGTAAGACCCAAAACTTGGATGCACTTTAAAGGGATGATGGACGAAGGACTGACCGCGATCAGTTCGGAGACATCCTTGAGACACTTGAACCGCTCGTTCAGAACGAGACAACGAAAGCCTTTCATGATTTGCAGAAGTGCAAGTACCTGGGAAAGGTCATAAAGGCCCAGAGGAAACCTTCGTGGCCATCGCCGCCCACCGCCGAGCTCCCACCTAAAGATGTGGCGGACACCCTTGTTGATATCTACCTGCGGACATACGAAACCGTCTACCGGATTTTGCATATTCCATCGTTTAGAAGAGACTACGATACGTTATGGGTGTCAAATACAACACCAGATACGGCTTTCCTGGTGCAGCTGAAACTGGTTTTCGCGATCGGCGCGACGATGTATGATGACAATTTCTCCCTGCGTCCCTCGGCCGTTCGATGGGTGCACGAAGCACAGACATGGATATCGGAGCCGGAGTTTAAATCGAGATTGAACATCCCATTCCTACAGACTACCATCCTCCTGTGCCTTGCACGAGAATATGTTGGTGTCGACGGAGGGTTGATCTGGATATCGACGGGAGAGCTGCTGAGAACGGCAGTGTATATGGGACTACACCGGGACCCGATCTACCTGCCAAAGAGAACAACATTTGCAACCGAGATTCGGCGAAGGATTTGGAACACAATTTTGGAGATCGTCGTTTCCACAAGCATGGTCTCCGGCGGACCTCCTCTTCTCTCACTAGACGACTTCAACACCCAGCCACCGGGCAACTTCGACGACGAGCAGATCATGAATGATGATCCGGTACCAAAGCCCGAAGAGACATTTACCCAGGTGTCCATAGCGCTGGCTCTCCGGAAATTGTTTCCACTGCGTCTAGCAATTGCCAAATCGCTCAACGGACTCGGTGCCTACATGACATACGAAGAGACAATCCATATTGATTCAGAGCTGCGCAGCTTGTACAAGGCTATCTGCCAGGCCTTTAAACTGTACCGGTCCGGGAGTGTAATTCCACAGTTTGGAATACGAGTACTCGACTGGCTTATACGTCGCAACCTAGTCGCGTTACACATGCCATTTTTCGCCGGCGCTGTGAACGAGACGGCCTACGCCTTCTCCCGGAGAGTCGTCGTTGAGAATTCACTCAAGCTCTGGTGTGCCGTTTTCCCCTCCTCAATACTCACGTCGACTCCGGCAAATAAAGGCCAAGACTCAGCGCAAGAAGATCTGACAAGACTGGCCTGTTGTGGATCTGGGCCGTTCCGAGCCGTTTCCATGCAGGCATGTTTCGTTATCGCAACGGAGTTGAAAACACAGCTACAGGAAGAGGATGGCCTTGGACCCGTTCCACTGCGACGTGATTTTCTTTCGGTGATTGAGGATGCCAAATATTGGAACCTGAAGTGCATTGAAGCTGGAGAGACCAACACGAAAGGGTACTTGTTCGTTTGCTTGGTCTGTGCACAGATCAATGCACTGATGACGGGGGTCCCTAAAGATCAATTCCCGCAGATACTGCTACGGGCGGCGGAAGACGCGGAGTCGACGTGTTTGGCTATTCTGGAAGAGAAGGCGGGCCAGAGTCATGATATTAGATTGAACCTGGACGAGATTGATGCATTGGCCGTTGATCCTATGCCGGATCTGATAGGTGATTGGGCGTTGATGGTAAGGCGATGCCCTGTCCTCACTGAGGACTTCTGAGTGGAACAAATCGCTGACAATACCTCTGTTAGATGCCAGAGAGTCAGTTTGACTTTGGCATATCGGAGCCAATGAACTGGGTGTATAGTGGCTTCGGATAAAACAGCTTCAGAGAAATAGCCTCATATTCTTGATCCGATTTCTTGGCAACCCTGAACAACCTGACCGCGTCAAGTTGGTCCTGCAGGGTTCTACCACTCGGACTTTACCGGCCTTATATTTACTCCGTCCAAGCCAAGCCTCTGGTTTGGGGGCATACCCAAGGACTAAATTCGCGATTTGATGAAGAAGGCATTTCAGCTGACCATGGCCGATCCTCTAATTGGGCGAGAATGGATTACGATGAAAATAGAGATAGTGTTCGACATTTCTTTCATGGACCGTTATTGCAGTAACACCCAAGAATGGGATGATAAACGGGTTCTGCCAATGCGTATGTCAAGGGTGGTTTTCCAGCGGGTGATGTCCTGGCAGCGTAGAAAACAGGCAGTCTTCCGTTATGGCACATTTCAAATACTTCATCCCGTCGTCCATAACATTCACAATTCCACAGGCCTCGAGTGCCACACGCATTTCTAAATACGAGTGTGCTTCAGACCTGAGGCACCTGGATGCCATATCACCTTAAGTAAATAACTCCATGAATCAAAGCGTGACGGCGAAGTGCACCGTGCGGGAAGTCTGAAGCTCGGACAAACAATCCGATAGGACGAGAGGGTGAACCGTGGTTGTGGGATGCCACTTACCATTTTCCGCTTGACCTCATTCACCCAATTTTTGACACTGGGGCCACACTCCTGAAGTATATTCCGAGCCCGCCTCCGTGAGCTCATTTAGTTGACAAAATGGCCACGTGCGACGCGCGGATAGGCCCCGGAGCCCGGAAGGTACTCTTTCAGCGTTCCGGTGATAGGTACATCCTACCCTTGAGCTTTTAAAGATACTGACTTTCTGAAGAGGAACTGCATTAATACTCGGTAGGACTTGGGCAGCGGGCTCTCTTGAGTGGCACTAACCGTCCCTTCGTCTCCCAGGTACAACATCACCCACGCCAATGTCTTTGCAGTAATTGGATTCCAACTTCCAGGTCGACGTTACTGTCCCGATGTCTGATTGGGAAAGTGCGAGCTCAGTCTCAACCGAAACTGACCGCCACAATACCCCTAGACTTCTCGACACTCCCGAGAGGTCAGAGGACGTCTACGAGACACATAATATCCATGATGTCCCCGAAGATACAAAGAATGAAGAGGGCCCACAGGCGCCTCGCGTTCATTTCCGAACGAATGCCATGTCCCTGCGTGATATCCCCCGAGAATCGCCACCAGAAGAACCCCGCTCAGAATGGGAAACGGCGCAACGAGAGGGCCAGCCACATCTGCCGACGATGCCATACACTCACGAGTCCGAGGACATCGCCGATCAACCTCGTCAAGTAGGATTACAATCCCAAAACACCGACTTGAAGGCCCTGGACGAAAAGGACCCCGAGGGCCGGACAGAAGGAGATGACCCCGAACGGAAAGCCCAGCCGGAGACAATGACACCCCAATCGGTAGGAGAACGATTACGTTCTGCGTCTTTCAATTTGCAGCGCAAAGCGTCGCTACTAGCCACTCGCTTGGGCCGGCCGGAGCATGCTGGCGACGACCTCACCTCTGGTGTCTACCATGGAGATTGGGCGACCGGCAATGCGGTACCGGAGTCAGATGTAACGGACGACAAGCACAAAACGGACGAACAGAAACAGGCTCACAAGGCCAATAGTAGTTCCGAGGCGCATCGACTGGTGCGTGATCTGACGCAGGACCAATCGTCGCAGCGGCGGAAGGTTCGAGGACGGCCGTACGGTCAGAGCGGGAAAGAATTTGTGGGTGACGAGAATGAGCTGGCCATTGATTCCGGACTCCGATATCGTTCTGGTGGTGGTGGCATTCTGTCACAGTTGATGAAGTTGAATGGTGGAGGCCAAGACCAACAGGATGGGAGTCAATCGCGGACACCAAGTCAGTCGTCGCTTGATTCACAGGCGAGCTCAGCTTCGACTGCGTCCAACTCGGGGCCTGGTCCGACAGGGAAGAAATCAAAACCTGTCAAATGGTACAAGAAACCTCCCAATACTTCAACGTCAACTCTGATTGGGGTTTCAGGAAGCATGAGCGGAGCAAGCACACCAGTCTCCAGCGAAGTGATATCTGCAGCGGAGAACCGGCAAGGAAAGCAGTCTAATCGCAAAGTAAAACTGGAAGATGAAATTCGAGTGACGGTCCACATTGCCGAGATCATCTGTCGACAGAGGTACATCATGCAGCTTTGTAGGGCACTGATGACATTCGGAGCTCCCACCCATCGATTGGAAGAGTATATGCAGATGACGGCGAAGGTGCTCGAAATCGACAGTCAGTTCCTGTACCTGCCGGGCTGTATGATCATGGCCTTTGATGATCCTTCGACGAGAACTACGGATGTCAAGCTTGTCCGAGTGGCACAAGGTGTCGATCTCGCTCGACTCTCCGACTCACATCTCATCTACAAGAATGTGATTCACGACGTCATCGGCATTGAAGAAGCAATACAGGAGTTGGACGAAGTGATGAATAAGAAGCCACGCTTCCCCAAATGGATGGTTGTGTTAGTTTACGGGTTGGCGACTGCAACAGTCGGCCCTTTCGCCTTCAACGCCCGTCCGATTGACATGCCCATCATCTTCATCAACGGTCTTTGCGTTGGGGCCATGCAACATCTGGCAGCGCCCCGCTCGGTATTATATTCAAATGTTTTCGAGGTGACATCGACCGTGGTGACCTCCTTCCTGGCTCGTGCCTTTGGCAGCATCCCACGGACTGACATCGATGGCAAAAGACAGTATATATTTTGTTTTTCAGCCATCGCCCAGTCCTCAATTGCGCTGATATTGCCTGGATTCCTTGTACTGTGCAGCAGCTTGGAACTGCAGTCTCATCAAATCATCGCCGGGTCAATTCGAATGGTCTACGCTATCATTTTCTCTCTCTTTATCGGCTACGGTATCACTGTCGGCACGACAATCTACGGTTTGATGGACAGTGGAGCCGTGTCAGACCTCCAGTGCCCTGCGCAGGGAGCGTTCAAGAGCCCCTACGTCCAACGATTCCCCTTCGTGGCCGTCATGACCGTGTGGCTCTTAATCATCAACCAAGGAAAATGGAAACAGCTACCCCCTATGACATTCATCGCTATGAGCGGATACATCTCCAACTATTTCAGCACGAAGCGCCTCGGCTCCAACTCCCAGGTGGCCAACACCACCGGTGCATTCACTATTGGCATCTTGGGCAACATGTACAGTCGCCTCTGGCACGGCCACGCCGCAACCGCCATTCTACCCGGCATTTTCATTCTAGTGCCATCCGGACTCGCCGCCACCGGCTCCCTCATCTCGGGTGTTCAATCTGCGGACGAGATCCGTCAGAACGTGTCCTCGCACAGCCACGTCAGCTCTTCGCCGGGAGCAGGGCTATCCAGCAGTTCGGTGTTTAGTCTGGGTTTCGGCATGATCCAGGTGGCGATCGGTATCACGATTGGGCTTTTTATTGCGGCGTTGGTGGTCTACCCCTACGGGAAGCGCCGAAGTGGGCTCTTCAGCTTCTGAATTATCTCTTTGGATCTGGCTACAATGTTCAACGACGACGTACCTACAAACCAGGGGCTGCGGCTTCCAAATGAGCTTGGGTCATGCGCCCAATGATCGACCGCGGCAATTAAAGGGGGATTTCGGGTACTCGGCACTATGCGCATCGATCCGTCCGGGACCACCAGTGGCTCGTGAGCAGGGTTCGCTGATTGCAAGTGGGGACCGAGGCCCGGGAGTGGACCCAGCCACCCGACGAGATCAAAGCTTGAGTCGTTCGTGAAGAGCAGGGTTATTTGACTTCAACTGTAGTAATCCATTGATCAATGTGTTCAGTCGCACCTGATTCTATAATTGCGTTTCTAGCAGCCTACGTTCTAGTCATCTATGCGTATGATAGTACGATTGCATCAGACGGCCTTTGTGTGCATTCATTATTCAAGGTAGAAGAGAAGAGCGACATCAAAGATAACCTTGGAGCATTGGAAAGTTATAGAACCTGAGGGAGAACGTTGAGGGACGCCCCAGGTAGTTCATGCAAGGATAGGCGAGGACAAGCGCGACTGAAATAACCGTCGAACACCCAGCCTCCCCGCAACTTAAGTAAAAATAGCCCAGGTCATGGTAGTAAAATCCGTGCTATCTTGCAATAAATCCTGTTTGCAAAGTTCCCAATTTGGAAAATCGTGGGTGAGACAGCCTGACGATGCTCGTTTTCGTTTACAAGCGCGGAAGCGGTGGCAATATCCGGTCAGCACGGCCACTCCGGGGACCCCGCTCCGCTGCCCGACCTTACATTTTCCCCCAATTCGGCATTGTTTACTCCCCGTTTGGGCTCTGCACTAAATTCTATAGACACGAAATGCACTTGGGATAGAAAAATAACAATCAATGCCGGTGTCGATTGTTCGGTCGCGTACGAATTTGAGAAGGTCACGCGGAACGGAAGGTCGGGGAAAGTTGCGCTAACCTGACGATCTGCCACAATTTTGGCTGTTCGTGTTGACGCTAAACACGCATGTCTCAGGACCTACGCTTGGACTCTATCACCGGATTCAACTATAAAGCCAACCGTGCTACCTCTTCTTTCCCTTCATTCCTCAGACATCGCATCATCCATCATCTTTCAAGCTCATCACTTTCTCACAATCCCACAAAATGAAGGCCATCGCCGCTATCTCTTCCGCCCTGCTCCTCGGAGCTGCGACTGCGCAGGAAATTCAATCTAAACCTTTCAACCTGGTGATCCAATCTACCAATAA
The DNA here is from genome assembly GCA_037042055.1 of Penicillium sp. S103-07. Classification (NCBI taxonomy): domain Eukaryota; kingdom Fungi; phylum Ascomycota; class Eurotiomycetes; order Eurotiales; family Aspergillaceae; genus Penicillium; species Penicillium sp. S103-07. Next base: position 215,663 of record JAXQJQ010000035.1, read on the forward strand.
GTCCCTGAATGGCGGGAAGCTGTCCGCCTGCCACTCCGGCGCTGCCATTGAATCCCTCTGCCTGGCAGGAGCCCCCGGCTCCCAGTTCCACCTGAACACTACCACCGGCGAGCAGGCCCCGATCAAGGGCCAGGGCCTCTCCGGTGTTCTGGTCTGGAAGCTGCCTTACACCGAGAATGGTGGTACGACACCCCCTGTATTCCTTTCATTCTAGGAAACCCCTTGTTAACAATCCACAGGAACTGCTTACGAGTCTGAGCCTATGAGCTTCTACAGCGACCCGTCCACCAACGTGGCCATGCCCATGTTCCAGCCTTCATATGACTCGCAGCAGGTCATGTTTGATGAGCAGAACCACTTGGGTATCTACAGTTACCTTGATGATACCGTTAACCCGCCTAAAGGCTTGGAGACGCCCAAGATTCTGCGTAACTGGTATGTCTGTGAGACTTACTACACTGGCTACACGTACAAAACTCTTAACTGGGTTATGGGTGATGCTACTGCTAAGCCTCAGAACCCCACCTGTGTTAAGGTGCAAGTTGAGCGCGCTTTTGTTTAATACACGCTGGCACGGCGATGAACTGGGGACTGAGAGCTATGCTGAATGATGAGACTGTACATATTATCATTAGCCTAATATAATATTCTATGCTTTTCTCCAATGATTTGTGGCTGGTGCTTGTTCGAGCTATACTTATAGTGCCAAGAGAAGGAGGAGTCAGGATCTCGGCTCCCGACTCCTTCTTTCCTTCAATGTCATTTCCGTACTCGCGTTCAAATGCTCCCTTTTTTGCAAAACCAAAAAAGGCGAAATTCACAGCATCTGATCATTTCCAATTTCAATTTCCATTTCCTAAAACTATCAGATACAATAATTCTGCCTAAATCTCACCGATCTTCGTAGGGCTAAAAGTGGACACTCGATTGAAGATCCATTCAACGGTGCCAAGAAGTGGGACAACGTTGACGTTGGAGAATAAGCCCCCGTATGCTGCAGATGCGGCTGCAGGGGTATACATCTCCATAGCTCGACAACAGGAACTCACATCCAAGATTGCCTTGCCAAGAGGTGAGACAACATCGACCTCGGAGAGTAAGCCACCGTATGCTGCCGATGTGACTGCAGGGGTATAGACCTCCATACATGGACAACAGGAATCTACATCCGAGACTGCCTATATCCATAAAGAATATCAACGCGCTAAATAACCGTGCATGATGTGATTGATTATAGCTCGGAAATACCTACCTAGCTGCGGTATGAATCTACTGGAACTACGGTCGCAACAAACAAAACAAAACCACATTTTCACCATCAAACAAACTATGTCTCTTGAAAATACTCCTTTAGCTCAGCATCAAATAAAAGAGCATCCCATCGGAAACAAGCCTCTACAAACACCACCGAAAACAGCCCAAGCGGGGCGGAACGGGGCGTAAGCTGCCTACACTTCCCCAGGCCGGTTTAGCCCCATGATCGGCGCACGAATAAAAGCCCGGCATACACCCATGCCTCGCCGATCATCACGATACATGGCCCTGCTGCATCGGAGTTGGCCGCATAGATGCAGGAGGTAGCATTCACTTACTAGCTCGTCGTGCGCAATCCTTCAGGGCTGGTAGGGATTGGGCCGGGTTATTTTCGATCTGGAAATGTGAAGTATAAATACACCGTAGGAAGCTGTTTCGTGTTCGATCAGAACAAAAACAACCCTGATTATTCACGATGTTCAAGATTCTTCCCCTCGCTCTCCTGGCGACTCTCGCCGTCGCCGACCCCATCGTCTACCTCATCCGGCACGGCGAGAAGCCTGCTTCTGGAAACGGCTTGGATTCGCAGGGCCTAGAGCGTGCGCAGTGTCTGCGCAATGTCTTCGGTGCTAGCTCGTCTTATAACATCGGACATATCATGGCTCAGACGCCTAAGAGTGGTGCGTTTTCTAATTTCTTCTCGTTGGTATGGAGTCTTGAAAAGAAGGAAATTGACATGCTGCAGATGGCTCGCGCCAGCGTCCTTACGACACCGTCGAGCCCCTTGCTAAGGACCTTGGTCTGACCGTTGACACTTCCTGCGACCGGGATGATCCCGGTTGTGTTAAGGATGTTGTTGATGGGTATACCGGCAGTGGCAATATCCTTATTTGCTGGGAGCATGGTGCTCTTACTGATATTGTGAAGAAGCTGGGTGATGATAATGCGCCTGATTATCCTGATGATAGGTATGTACTCGGTCTGCTGGACGGGGAATGGAGGTTGATGGGATTGGAAAATGCTAATTCATTACAGCTTCAACATTATCTGGACCGACCCCTCTCCTTATAACACCATCACTTCGGAGACCAGTGAGAACTGCCCTGGTCTGGATTCCTAAAGTCGTGGTGGTCTGAACGGATGCAAGTCCAACGGTGATATTATGAGTGCTCGGTACGAATGCAGATACACAGATTTATAGCAAACGAAGAATAAGATGGTGGAAAGAATTGGATTTCAAATCGATTCACATATCAAATGCATCCGATGTCTCAGACACGATAGGATCTAACATAGCCACCGTATCTATATCACTAATTAATGCCATGCAATGTCAGCAGGCGACCAGTCGCTAGCTTTGCCCCAACAATCTAAGTATTACTTCATCTCTATGGAAATTTCCCGCGTCTCGGGTGGGGCGGTCTGATCCCGCCAGACGGCGTAGCCCAGTAACTCTAACAGATGTCGTTCGCGATGTGTAAAGATGCGGACCCCTTCGGTGCGGAGGAAGTGTTTCGCATGATCCAGTAGGGTCTGTGTATGTTTATGGCGAGAAGAAAGGCGCAAGAGGATGTCGTGGGTGATGATTATTTGGTCTGGCTCGGTGGAAGCGGGAATCTCAAGAAGAATTGATCGAGTTTTCTTATCCCGGGCCAGGGAGGCGGCATAGGTTTCGAGCATGCGATTCCGTACAATAAATTGCAGCATGGACTCAAATGATTCGGGTTGGAGAATTGTCTGCGGGAGTGATATGTCCGACCCAGAAAGACCGCGCTGCATGATAATCACATATTCGAGATCCTCGACCAGAGGCGTCAACTGCATTCTTGCAAGAGAAACATGACCCAATACAGGACGGTCATAGCCGAGCTTCTTGCGCCAGAAATAGTTGCACATGATCAGTGAGATGATGCAGGGGATCAACACCACGTATCCCCACCAGCGCGTGGCTGTAACCATCGACGCAGCGCCAGCAACTAACCCGTTAACCCCATTGATAAACGCATGCCACTGGAACCGACGGAAACGCGTATGCAGTCGCCGACGGATATCATCACTCGGCTCGCTCTTTCGTACCGCAGCATCATGATTTCTGAACCGTTGGATAAGATACCAAGACCAGATCGCATTAAAAAGACCGAACGCCGCAGCTAGGCCATTGCCAATGTACCCGGAGAGAAGATTGCTCGCCTTAAAGACACGCGGGTTCGCACCCCCGATCGCCATTAGCGTACCGACACCAACCAGAATGGAGCCAGTGCCTAGGAGAATATCCATGAAGATGCGGTCGACGACTTCGGTACCTATCTCACGCATCCCAACGCCCAGGCGACTGTCAAGTAAACGTGCCAACTCAGAGTTCTTGGCATGGTACTGCCGCAGTCGCAGGAGGTGTCTTTTCTCGTCTTGTAGCAATCGGACATTCCTTCGACTCAATCTGAAATCCTGCACCGCGACGAACGTCATGCCCAGCGCCAGCGTACCACCGATACCCATCAGCACGGCGGCGAAGGTAGGCACGGGTATGTCATTCCAGACATTCGCAGCAAAGTCACCTGCATTGGCGAGTTCGAGGTAGCCAACACTTGCGAGGAGACTGTTCCGGAACTGTTGCTGGTGCAGGAGTTTGAATCGACCGCGGCTACGGCGACGCAGAGTCACTGTGTCTTGCGTTTCGAGGGACTCTTGCCATGTTATATTGCTGGCTTCACGGAGAATTTTTGGAATCGGCGGAGCAGACTCGATGACGGAAAGTTCCAGCTCAGAGTCCATTTGAGAAGGCTTAAGATGTGTTGGTGAGGGAGGGGTGATCAGCGTGTCGGAGGAGTCTCCAGGGAGAGCCATTGTGAGAGACGGTCACGAGAAAGTTGTGCACATGTCGCTCAATCTGCACGGCTGACGAAGAGACAAGATGTCAGGTGTGGCCCAAGTCAGGACGTGTGATGTAAGGTGTAAGTGCACCTTGCACCTCGAGAAGAAAAGGAGGCGAAGGGCGATAAGAGGGAAAATGGAGAACAAGTGGGTGGAAACTTTGTACCGGTGGAGGCGCGCCAAGGCGGAGCCCTGTAGGGCTGAACATTCCCCAGTTTTCATTTTTCACTAGTCGCTTCTTATCCTGCAGCCTGGCACCCTAACATGTTTGATTACCCTTGAAATTAGGGAGCCCTTTTCTTTCCAGGAATCCAGGAATGAGCTACCGGGCCGCTTTCATTCTATTCATAGAACAAGGAGACGAGTTAGAATTCCCCCAGTCTTGATGCTTCCCACTCGACCTTACCATACTCCACACTACGCGTAAGCCTGTAAAATGCAAAACCGCAAATTTATTTGAGTCTGTACAAAATGCCTCGCTGGAAATGCTATACTCTATGCCTCTTTCGTCCACTTGGGGTCATCCCCTGCTTTCGATGTCAGCGCACGGATCAGTTTAACGCCCGCGTCCGCAGTGTCACTCGACGGCCCAGCCCAAAATTCCGCCTCACGGTCGGATCCACGCAAAACTTCATCGTGCGGCTCTTCAACCGTCGGTGATGGACTACCGTCGGGCGAGTGATTACTATCACTGGAGCCGTAGACGTTGACCCGCTCGTGGAAACGCACACGCTGCCGGACCCGGCCACCGGGTGAAGTTGATTGCTCGGCGTGCGACATATTGGCGTCGAGAAAGCCTTTACGCACTGCGTATCGCCGCGCTTCTTCGCGACGGAGTGTATCAGAGAAGATCTTTTGCAAAGCTGTGGATGTTATGAAGCGGAGGGCGAGGTAAGCTTGTTCCGCAATGAAAATTGTCAAGAGGAGCGAGGATAGCCGGACTTCGGATATCGGGCCTCGGTATAGGTGGACAATCGCTGCCGTGGACAGTGTGCCCATCCAGGCTATAAAGTCCAGGCCCAAGAGACACGGTCCGATGGAGTCGGCTCGAGTGGGCGGTGGGCGCTGGCATTCCAGAGTAAGTTTGAAGAAGTCACCTCGTAATTCCAGCCAGTTGTTCAGTAGGAAGCCCAGTGGGACAAGTGGCCATGCAACGCCGAATAGGGCGAGATAGCCAAATTGCACACACATTTCCAATATATCGTCTTCCACTTTATATTCATCGGCATCGGCCTCGCTTCGCACGCGTTTCAGGAACGACGCTTCTTCCAGAGGGTCGATCAATAGCAAGTCCGTGGCTTTGGAAAAGCTTCGTTGGCGAGTTAATCCAGCCTTGCGGTCCCGGTAGTTTCTCCACTTCTGCCACAGGACATGCTTCACGTATGGCAGGATAATCTCCTCGCCGAAGCTGAGCACCTGCGCGGTCATCGATAGATAGATGACCTCCTGCTGGAAACGGGACGTGTCCACCTCAAACTCATGGTGGGCCTTGACCATATCCGAATTGAAACCGGACCATCGGAGGATATCAAGGTGAGGGATGATAGATTTGCCGAATGGAACGTACACATATGCGGTCAAAATGGTCGGGAGGAAAGAAGTGATGAAGTTCATCACAAAAGTCTTTTGGGTTTGTGCGAGGTCATACAGATCCTGCGTTCGGTAGTTCTCGTAGTCGGTCAGGCGGGTCGCGATACCGGTGAGAAAAGAAGTGATGGCGGGAAGCGAGAGCGAGAAGAGAATAGTCGGCAGGAACTCCAGGTATCCTTTGAAAGGACCATTATACACCTCCGAGATGAAGACCTCAGATGCGAACGTAGCGCAGATCAAGCCTCCAAGAGCAACGCTTGCAATTGAAGCGAAGGGAATCAGGAGCAGCTGACGCAGGAACTGCTTCCACCCAGGGAAGACGCGTACCACCTGTCCTGAAATGGGGTCCTTGACTTCCTTCTCCCACTCATAATGCACCCGATCCACCTTCAGCCTGCCGACGCCTTTGACTCCCCATCGCAGAGCGAGATCTGACTCGCGAATCTTCCAGAACTCGACGAATACCACGCACCAAATGCACAGAGCAGCGCCGTAGAAGATCGAGTAGGGGCCCAGATAGAGCCAGCCGAAAATGCCAAGGACGGCCGGCACCACCAGAAAGAGCGAGTAGCAGTGGATAAAAGCGTAGTAGAAAGCGACCTGTGGGAAACTCACGGTTAACGATGATAATTATCGGATGTCGATGTCGATGTCAAGTCAACCTTTTCACCAAAGAGTGCGCGGATGGTGTCGAGATCCTGCGTCGTCAACACCGTCTTGCGGTTCCACTGTCGCAGCAATTCAGAGCACGCGTCCTGATCGTGTAACGGGAAAGAGGCAGTCACGTTCTTCCACTTCCCATAATTCGGCGTGATGCCCGCACCGCCCAGCTCCTTCTGCCAGATAACGGCGTGATAAACCGAGCGGATCTGCTCGGCAGCCGTCTCGGCATCGGCGGTTGTGTTTTCATCGCCCGTCGGCAGACTATGCGTGATTCCATACAACCAATCCTTAATTCTGCTCGCGTTAGCGAGTTTCCAACACCTCCCATGGAAATTACAAACCTCGATTTTTGGATCATCTGACCGAGGTGGTCTCTAGGCACACGAATACACACCAATAGCGACGTATCGTGGCCATGACGCACCTGCACGCGAAAGCCGGCGTCGTGCAAGTCGGCAACGAGCGTGCGAAACTCAATAATCGCTTGCGCTTGATCTGCGATCGTCAGCGACCTGTCAGACGTAGAAGACATGCAGGGATTGTACCAAGGTCACCGAACTCGTACTTCAGCACCCAGTCGACGCCGAGATTGTCGCTCTCCTCGCCGGGACCTTGACCCGCGAGCCAAGACATGGTTGGAGAGGAGAGAAAATACGGTGTGAGAGAAGAAGGGAAATGTGGGGGAAACGACGCAGGCTATCTGGGGCGCTATACTATAATTATTCCGGGTCATCATTCCTGCACGGGTCCACTGGACGATCCGGTGTGACAATCTGCACCCTGCACCAGATCAAACAGTTCATCCGTCCGGAACTGGTTTGGCACCAGACACCCGAAAGTATATTAACTCGATAATTACCAAGATAGCTGCGGCCTGGGTAAATACCAGCCCTATGCCTTACTGCGAAACGCACCGGGATCCACGGGCCAAGCTTCAGCCCTACGGGGCAATCGAATTACACCAAGTCTTTTGTTACCGATCGGCGGTAATTTCCCCCTTGACAACATTTCGCTGCTACCTGCAGCCTAGCCTGTTCATTTGTTATTGACCGTACCAAACGATTGCCACTACCGCCCGCACTGTGCAGTTCTGCACTTCGGCGCTAATCGCAACTTGCGTCGTGCCCCTCAGCGGAGACTCGCTTGAACGGCTCACGAACCACCCACACGGCACGCGGAGCAGTATCGTGCATAGCACTTGCAGCGGTGAAAACCTCAGGACCTCTGGTTTGGTGACGGCATTCACAAATGTTTCTGCAGGTGCAGGTATCCTTTTCCTAGCCCCGAGTTCTTCCAGGGCGGACGGGAAAGCTGCTGCCTGAAGCTATTGCGCCACGCCTCGGTGTAAGGATGGGTCATTCCACTTTCCGCTTTTCCTCTGGTCGATCTCGGTCTCGGAAATACACTACAAGGGATTGGTAATTGAAATGCAATTTCACACGGCCCTTGAAATTACCCATTATTCCGTTGCCAAGCGTGGATGTGGTATGCCGATTGGATCGATGACGGCACCGAGACGTGCCCTCCCCAACCAATTGTAGGCATCAACATTCGGCCTTCAATTCGACTCGGATATAGCAACTGGGCTGTGGAATGGCCGTGCACCTTCCGGGCTTCCGATGATTCCACTGAGAGTGAAGGTATATATGGGCTTTGCTATTGGGAGGTCTGCGACCGTGACTCTAGTTGGCAAGGCCTTCCTTGTGCCCGTACCTACGGCTTCAACTAATTCAACTTGACCCGGGGCCAACCTCGGAATATCGTCTGCTCTTGGCTCATGTTCCGGGAGATTATCGACCTCATGGCCCGCCGCTTCCTCCGCGGTCAGAACTTGACCCTGGGGCTTAGCGTTTTTCTGTTCACGTTCATGTTCTTGCCGACTTTTCTCGTGCTGCTCGCGGTGGTCGCGTTCTTCTTGTTGGCTTATCCGCGACTGCGCAAGTCGGATTTCATTCAGAGAATCGATGCGTCTTGATTTGGTATGTGCGGCTCGTCAATGCGTGTGAACGTTGAGACTAACTCGTTCTAGGCCGCTATAGCACGCCAGCATTACTACGGAGTCTATGGGAAATGCATAATGAGCTTCTGTCAAGGTTGAGAAGCCTTGCGCAAATGTTTCATGGAGTTTTGGTTCAGACTTGGCGATGATTTCATCCTATAGCTGTCGATTCCGTTTTACATAGCGTAAAAATTGGATACGCCTCCTTGTCACGGTATAGTGAACCTCCAAGACTTTCATCTCAATCAACCCCTGTTCATCTTCTCCTTTCCAAAAGTGGGAGATACCTATGATAGAATCCAACAAGTTAGAAACGAGGATGCCTAGCCACTTTTTGCGAAACCGGACCCGTCCGGTGCCAGAGTTTGCGCCCGGGGTTGTGCCGAGCTCCTAGAACCCTGGAACACGCCATAATCCGGCACGCGATTGGTACAAAACCTTCGCATGCCCACATCTTGGCTCATCCCACGTGGGTCGACGGGTAGGGCTGGGCAGGGCTGGGCAGGAGAGAGGGGTTCGTACCTTTGTGACTAAGTTGGGTTGCAAGGATTTTTCGCTCTATCGTATCTAGCATCTTGTGATACCACTCCCTCAAGACATTCAAGTGGCACTTTATCCCTCGCCAGACTCGATCCATGACCATTTCTGCTCCCGCGAAGCCTTCAATCTCTTTGGGATTGGAATGGGTTGAAAGACTCAACTCCGTGCCGTTCATGAACAGCCTTCGCCCCTAAAGAGCACCTCTTGCCGTGATCCCACTCATGGCATCTGGTCGACATTCTGACCGAGCTACTCACTTTACATCTATCCTGTAAAGATGGAGAAGCAACCTGAAGTCAGGACTGTCGAGACAGCCCCGGATAGATTCAGCTTTTTCTCCTCGGAGACTCTCAAAGCAACCACGTCGCCAACATGGGACGGTCTTCTCCCAAACGGCAACCTGGACCACATCTTCCAGGAAACCAAAAAGAGTCGACCAGACCCGTCACGCCCGACCTGGTGGTTCGACATCTGCGATGCAACTGATTCGGACGTAAGTCTGGTCTCGCAGGCGCTGTCCATCCACCCTCTGACAGTGGAGGACATCGCCATCCGCGAGCCTCGCGAGAAAGTCGAGGTTTTCAAGAACTACTACCTCATTTCGTTCCTGACTCTTGTCGATCGAGACTCGAGTGAGAGCGAGAGGCCCGCCATCCCAGCCACGGCGGAGATCTACATCCTCGTCTTTCAGTACGGCGTCGTAACCTTCTCGCCGAGCGGGTGCAAGCACGTCCATCGAGTCCGCGAACGAGCTCGCAAGATGCATGATCCGAGTATCCTCTCCAGTGACTGGATCTGCTACGCACTCATGTACGACTCCTTCATCCCCGACAATGTCCACTCAACTGACAAAACCTAGCGACGACATAGTCGACAGCTTCGAACCCTTCACCCGTGCCGCAGAAATCGAATCCGAAGCAATAGAAGACCAAGTCTACATCGCCCGAATCGACGACGTAAAAGAATTAATTCCGCAAGTCGACGTCCTCCGCAAAAAGATCACCCACATCATTCGCTGCCTGCACGGCAAAGTGGACGTACTGAACGGTTTCGTGAAACGGTGCCAATCACCCGACAGGCTACCCGTTTTCCCAGATGGCGAGCTACTGCTCTACCTCGGCGACGTGCAGGATCATTTGATCACGACCCTATCGACCCTGTCGCATATCGATGAGATTATCGGTCGGAGTCAGGCGAATTCGTTGGCGCAGCTCAGTGCGACGAATCTTAGGGTTAGTTATACTATCACCTCCGTTATGAGTAAGGTTACGGTGCTGGCAACTATCTTTGTGCCGTGCCATCTTGTTACGGGGATGTTTGGGATGAACGTTGAGGTTCCCGGGCAGGAAGCGCCGGGGTTGTCGTGGTTCTTTGGGATTGTTGGAAGTTTCGTTGTGTTCATGGTTGTTTGTATGGCTGTTGCGGCCAAATTTAGGCTTCTGTGAGGTGTGAAGGGATATTTTGTGGTTGAACTTGGTAGTCGAAGTATTGATCAAATTAGAGAATACGTTGGACAAAACCGTTCTACTCGTATTGTCCACTATGGAACTCGGTGAATTTTGGCCGAATCCACGTGCGACGAGCGTCTGCTGTCCTGTTTGCCTTGCTCATTTTTCCCGAGTGAGAGCCACTCGAATGGACCTCTGCTTTGGCAAAACCAACCTTCCGTGCTTCATCGTACCATCAGTAACTTTCCCATCCGCGAACTGCACCAATTGCTGAGTCGCATTGAGCAGATCATTCTGCAAATAGCTCATAAACAGAATCCCGAAGAATTCCTGACGCACATCAGGATCAGCCACAAAGCGATGCTCGTTGCCGGATTTCTCAGAAGCCGAAAATGCCTCAAAAGACGCGAGTACATCGACGCCTGTTTCCTGCCGGAGAAATAGCGGCGCCATTCCCGCTCGAAGCGTGACGCAAAGTTGTTCCGATGCGAACTCGGCGCTTCACCCCTTGCTTCGGCGTCCCTGGCTTGCGCCTCACCGCGCGTCCGTTGTTGCTTATCCAAATGCTTAGGTTTAATAAGCTTCAGCACTAGGAGTAAACGGGATAGTCCTAGCTTGACAAGCTCCGCCTAGTCGACTAACCGTGGGTTGCGCGTCTCCTCTAGCTTTCAAATCTCCGAATGTTTCGTCTCCCCTTCCCGCGCGTCGTCAGCCTCATGCGGTCCTTCATTCCTTGTTATTGCCTCTAGGATCTCCGGCACCGACATTCCAGAAAGAGGCAGAAGAAGACTGCGGAGGAGGTATCCAATGGCGCACATGTCATCGGTTGACAACTTAGTGCACGCTATTTCATTCTTGAAGTAGAAGAGATTAGCGTGTAGTTTGCCGTGCAGTCCATCGACTTTGATCATGCAAGATTGGGTCTATTTACTTGGATTGTAGATCTGTTTCGCCTTCCTGTAAATCCCAAGTGTCCATCGCGGTCCGTGCCCGGAGCAGCAGACCTATTCCAATGAATACTCCGTAAATGTGTTTCCCTCTGCAAAGAGTTCTGTGCCTGCAGCACATCTTCGGCGGGCAGAGGGTACCCTTCGATGTCGTGGAATACATTCTCTCTACTGATATTCGACAGGATTGCCGGGTCCCTTGTCAGCTATGGCCATGACTGGATCATGACGGGAAATTTTCAATCAAAAGTCGTGCAATGTCATGGTAGTATATTACACATCAAAGCTATAGTTGGGAGATCGATTGAGAGTAAATAGATTAAAATTCAGATTGATAAAATATCGAAGGACCTGCATACGGATCGGGTTGTCGTGCGAGCCGTACCGTGTCAAGCGCCGATGGTTGCTATCAGAGGCGCACCTTTTTATGTGCACCATTCAGTGTCTTAAAGTCTTTTTCTTTTGCTTGAGATGACGGCAGCAGTTATCGGTACTCTCTATCAATGCTGGGAATCAGTTCATGTCGGTAGTATGATTCCCATAGTCATGGTGTTGCAGCGAGTTACCTTTGGTTCTATTTCGGAGAAACTGTATGTCTATTTTGATCGCCAGGCGATAGCCATATCATTGTTTACAAATCCATCTTGTAATAACAAATTCATCCAGGGTACCTGCAAGTGGCTGTCTATTCCCTTTGTGAAAGCTCGCGCCAAGCATTGATGGCGGAGTAGACATTTCCCCCCAGCAGCAACTCACCGATAAGCAATTTTGTTTTTATCTAGGACCTCGAAACTGATTTAGTTCATCGAAAGGTGTCTAGTTTGTTTATTTCAGATTTTATCACTGATAATGATCCATATTTGTCGCCGGGAGCCTATGACCTGGCTGTTTTTAACTTCAAGATACCTTGAATCCTAGGTAGAATATATCTCTGTCTTCCAGACGTCCAATTTCGCAGAAGCATCCGATTTCAAATAGGGACTAAAATATGAGAAATGATACACTAGGAAGTAAGTCATTCACTCAAAGCGATATGAACATTTGCAGGGCCTATGCACGTTGCACAGCAGGGTTGCTCCCGTAGGTAGCAGGCCACTCGCCACACATTTAAGCCATTCTATCCTCGCTTAACCATAACTCGAATATTCCAGCACTATATCTCCCACTAAATTCTCAGTAGTTAGTGTTCCGTACCATTGCGCAGCATCCCCCGTAGAAATGAGCCAGACACTACTCAAACGCAAGTGTGGCAATGCTGCACAGCCACAACGCTAAGGCAAGTCCCGACCACACACACATACGCACACACGAAAAAGAGGCAGTTGGGAAGTGTCACGGCATATTGTTCGTGTGCCGAGTTACTGCTTGCAGCCCAGAAATGACCTGGTTATTCGTGCACCTGTCCAACTTGACGTTTAACAACAGGGCCAGATGACATCACAATGATTGGTGGACTGGTCCAGCGTGGAGTCTGGACTGTGACTGGTCAGTGTAGCTTGTCTCGTATCGGATAAGCATATACGAGCCCAACTCGGCTATCGTTGCGATGTGCTCGGACTTCGCGACAGTCGAATAAGCCGACTCGGGGATCGGGATTGGGATCGGACGGCGGCACTCGTAAATTGGGAGGAGTGTGCCGCCTCAGTGAGGCTATCCAGGGCCCTCGTAGACCATCGATTCTAGGGCGAGACGGACGGAGTCGTCGATCATCAGCGGAGGTCGCCAATAACGAGACCCGACTTGTCGGACATTGTCCACGGTGGATCCGGATTCCATGCGAGGACGCAACTTGGCATTTCCCAATCGGGAGAGACGGAGAACGCGTCATTTGCCATGTCTGGGAGTGTCTGTTTCGAAGCTGTTATTTGTGTAGACAGTAAAAGGGGGGTGACATCACAAGGGATACCGCTGACGAGGCCTCAATCCTAGGAATGCGGAGCATGCGGCTGTCAAAGAAGCCTTCGTCAACTATTTGCAGATCGGCGGATCGCGACTCTGATTTTACCACGCTTTTCCATCGCTTTGCCAAGGATCGCCAAGCTCATAAATAGGTCCGGTTCGCCCCCCTAATCTTCGTCTTCCTTGTTTCACCACGGGCGTCTGTCCAGACTCTCCTCTTCACCTTTTCCCCTAGGCCTCCCTTGTGCCTTGAATCAGCTGCTGGTTCCTGAAATACATGCGTGCGTTCTCTCCTACTCACTGTGCTCATTCCCGGGGTCTAGACTGACCCACACCAGACCGGATTAACTCGTGGGCGAAAGCTCACGCATCCGCTCGCGGCCAAAGCCAAACCAAACCCAACCCGAAGGAAGACGCAATCGCCGAAACCTCCTCCTCCTCCCAAGATGTACAAGTGAATGATACATTCGAGGGCCCCGGCTCTGCGCCGGGTCCATCTGAGAAAGACAACGCCAAACCAGGCCTGCTCGTTCGTATGCGCAATGGCAGCGGCCGGTTCTACAACCACACCAAGGATGCCCTCTGTCACAGCTGGGTCAACGTCCTGCTGGTCTTCGTGCCTGTCGGTATCGCCGTCAGGGCAGTCGGCCTGGACCCGGCCATCGTCTTCGCGATGAATGCCGTGGCCATCATCCCCTTGGCCGGACTCCTCAGTCACGCTACCGAAAGCGTGGCCTCTCGCCTGGGTGACACGATCGGAGCTCTGATCAACGTCACCTTTGGTAACGCCGTCGAGCTGATCATTTTCATTATTGCTCTTGTCAAGAATGAGATTCGCATCGTTCAGGCTTCCCTGCTGGGTTCCATCCTGGCAAACTTGCTCCTCATTCTGGGCATGGCCTTCCTTCTTGGCGGTCTGCGTTTCCAGGAGCAGATCTACAATAGTACCGTTACCCAGATGAGCGCCTGTCTGCTCAGTCTGAGCGTGACGAGTCTTTTGCTGCCCACTGCTTTCCATGCCTCGTGGTCCAACAGCGCCAATGCGGATCGCGAGACTCTCAAGGTTAGCCGTGGCACGAGTGTGGTAAGTCGACACCTATTGTGTACGCCGAAACAATGCTAATGGATTAGGTCTTGCTACTTGTGTACATCCTGTACATCCTCTTCCAGCTCAAGTCCCACTCCTACCTCTACGCCAGTATCCCTCAACGCATCATCGACGAGGAGTCCCACCCCGGTATCCTGGCCGAGCTCATGAACAGCTCCTCCGAATCCTCCTCCAGTTCCAGCGATGAGTCTGTCGACACAACCACTTCATGGAGTACCGCCAAGCGCATCAAGAAAGCCATGAAACACCGCCGACACCGCAAGTCCAGCTCCAGCTCCAAGGATAACTCATTTCGGAAGAGGGTTATGGACAACGAGAACAAGAGCTCCGTCGGTAACTCGATTACAAGCAACGTCAACGACTCCAGCTCGTGCGCCATCGACTTTGGTGATGAAACCCGATATGAAGCCGACGACGATACCCGGCAGGCTTCGGGTTTCCGTTCGCGTGATTTCGGTATCCCCGCCAGTCGTGTTGCGAGCGCGCAAAGCGACAAGTCCCGGAAACGCGAGAAGGAGCGCAAAAAGCGTCGCTCTAAGCGTGAGAAGGCTCGTCAGAAGATTCCTAAGCCCACAGAGGTGGAGGCTGCCCAGGTTGAGGACAATGGTCCTGGCATGAAGGGCTTCGCGTCCGCGCCTACCTTCGCCGGCATGGAAGGTGCTGGGGAGGTGGATGTTTCCAGAAGAAGGTCGCCTTTCGGCCCTATTCCGTCTCTGCTTTCTAGCACGGTCTTCAGCTCTCAGTCTCCCAACAACTCGCCTCGTCTTGGAGCCGGTGCTTCCCGCCCGGGCATCTACCGCAGCAACTCTCTGCCTGCCCACATCAGCCGCGCTCCGCCAGTCGGCAATGCCGTGCAGTTTGCTCGCGGCGCTGCCCGCGCTCCTGCAGGCGGCGACGCTACCGCTGTCGAGCCTACAGATCAGCAACCCGAGCCCGAAATGTCTCGCACTGCGGCCGTGGTCATGCTCCTGCTGTCCACCGCTCTAGTCGCCGTCTGCGCCGAGTTCCTAGTCGATGCCATTCCCGCCATGATACAAAGCTCGTCCGTCAGCGAGGCGTTCATCGGTTTGATTATTCTTCCCATTGTCGGTAATGCCGCCGAGCACGTTACTGCCGTCAGTGTGGCTACCAAGAACAAGATGGATCTGGCTATCGGTGTTTCCGTCGGTAGCAGTATTCAGATTGCCATCTTCGTCACCCCTCTCGTCGTCATTCTCGGCTGGTGCATGGATAAGGACATGTCTCTGTACTTTACCCTGTTCGAGACCATCTGTCTGTTCGTGACTGCCTTCGTGGTGAACTTCCTCGTCCTAGACGGGCGAAGTAATTACCTCGAGGGTGCATTGCTTATCGCCGCCTACGTGATTATCGCTCTGGCGGCGTTCTTCTACCCGAACAGCAGCGAGTCGAGCAACCTCGCCGGCTCCGAGGGTTAATGTCCCTCATGATATAGCTTTTTTTCTCATGTAATCAGTTTCAGATTGGACATTTTTTTACTATCTGTCAACCCTACCTATTGAATTGAATTGAATAAATTCGGGATAAGGGGCTCCCCCAATCCCCTAATCTGATACCTCTCCACACTCACAATTTCCGTAGTGCCCAGACCCTTAGCCCGCGTCATGTTCCCCTCATGCCACAATCCCAGGTAGATACAATCCACACCGGGACAGTGCGAAACCCAGCCACGTGTGACACACCGAGTGGCTGTGTCTCCCACATCTGAGCCACATCGTGGCTCGGCACGGCCGTTAGTGCCGCACCGGACGCAACTAGTTCTGCCTCCGCTCGGAGTTATTCTGAGAGAACGTGCGAGATTTATTCCAGAGACTCCTGGATCCACTTGAGTCATTTGTCACCGGGGCTGTGGGGTGAGGATTGTTTCCGCATGGAGAGTGCTGAGTTCGTCAAGCTTCTGTGGAGCGGGCCGATCAGGAGTTCCTTGGTACTGTACTTTGCACTTTGCATTCGTTAGTGTTTACCTGGGAGCATGTGTACTTGCAGCTTCAGCTGGACACACTTGGCCGTGGCACGACAACGCTTGGCGCCTGCAGACGGGGTGTTTTTTCGCCGGGTTTTCGAATCGAATCAAACCATACATAGCTTTGGGGACTGTCAGGGGTAATGATAGTCGCTGCCTAGTCGGACCGGGCCAGGAGTAGTCGCCGCACAAGGCTTGTTCAACACTACGTGACAGCCGACTCCACAACGTCCATCTGCGTTGAGTGTGAGTGGAGATAGAATTCGGTTCTGGGCGGAAAGCTGTCTTAATTGATTGTTTCCCCCCTTCTACATAAAACCCATCCTCCCCCTCTGTCGTTCTCACTTTCACTCTCTTCCCCCCCAAAACACCTCACACACAAAATGTCCTACTACGGTGACCCCTACGGCCGCCCTCCTTCCGGCCCCCCAGCGGGCTACGGCCAACCGGCCTACGACCGCCCGCCGTACGAGCGTGGCCCATACAGCGCACCACCGCCCATGGCCCGACCCCCGCCAGGCCCCCCGCCCCCATTGCCTGCCGGCTGGCACCAAGAATGGGAGCCCAACATGCGCCGCGCTTTCTGGGTGGAAGACGCCACCGGCCGCGCACAGTGGGAGCTGCCTTACGGCCCACCACCCGGTCAGGGTTACTATGACGGCTCGCGCTCGGTGCCCCCTCCTGAGCCTCAAGGCGGCTACTATGCGCCCCCGCCTGGTCCCCCGGCCGGTTATGACAACCGTGGTTATGACCAGGGTGGATATCAGCCCCAGGAGAAGAAGAGTAACGCTGGCAAGTACCTTGCTGCTGGTGCGGCTGGTCTTGCTGTGGGTGGACTCGCTGGGGCGTTTATTGAGCATGAACGTGGTAAGTTTCCAACCACTTGGTTGTTTGTTGGAAGATATGCTAACACAGATCAGATGAGGACCGCGAGGAAGACGATATTCGCGACGCCAGAGAAGACGCCTACGAGGACGGCCGCGAGGACCAAGAGGAGTACGATGAGGGCTGGTGATTTTCCTAAGTCTATTGCATATTGCATCCCGGCATCAGATATCGGATATTTCTAGGGTTCAG
Source organism: Penicillium sp. S103-07 (assembly GCA_037042055.1). Classification (NCBI taxonomy): domain Eukaryota; kingdom Fungi; phylum Ascomycota; class Eurotiomycetes; order Eurotiales; family Aspergillaceae; genus Penicillium; species Penicillium sp. S103-07. Next base: position 233,040 of record JAXQJQ010000035.1, read on the forward strand.
GCTTACAATGTATTCATTCTCTTTCCACCGTTAACCACTTCCTATGAAATTACTTCCAGCACAGAATCTCCCCATGCAACATCCCAAACCACCCCTCCTCGTCCTCAACAAACCTCCTCCACCCGGCCGCAATCAGCTCCAAATCAGCCTCACTTGCAAACCCTTCCTCAACTGCTCCCCTCGCAAACCCACTCGACCGTGCCCGCTCCTCCATACTACCACCCCAATACGCTCTCTCCTCGGGACTGGAAAAACACCACGTCCCCGCACTCCTCTTAATCATGGAATCCTCAAATCCCGCGCGCATAGCCCAAACATGGATCCTAGACCCGGGATGCGGATTCCCTCCTTTTCCACGGCCCATGGCTTCTGTAATTTCTTTCCACTTGGATATCCCCTCGTTGTCGGGGTACCAGGTCATCCCCGCCGACTCGCGCGCAGCGACTATTCCGCCTTTCTTGCAGACGCGTTTCATTTCTGACAGGGCGGCCACCGGGTCCGCAATGTGTTGAAGTACTTGATGTACATGCACTATATCGAATGCATTATCCCCGAAGGGTAGGGCGTGGATATCACCCTGCTGGAACGTGATATTCGATATGCCCTGCGATGCTGCAAGGTCGCGTGCAGCTGGGAGTGGATCGGCGACGTATTCTACGCCCATTACGTGCCCTGTTGGCACGTGTCTTGCCAGGTCGATTGTTATGCTCCCCGGGCCGCAGCCGATGTCGAGGATACTCATGTCTGGTTTAATGTGTGGGAGGAGGTAGGCGGCTGAGTTGGAGAGGGTGCGCCAGCCGTGGGTTTGGAGGACGGAGGTTGAGTGGTCGGTTGTGTAAACTGGCATCTTGGTTGTTCGAGTGGGATGTCTCGTTTGCTGGATTGAGGCGGATGTTCGAATGGAGATGCGGGTTCTTTTTATAGTTGGACGTGGGAATGCGGTCAAGCTCGGAGTTCCGAAGTGGCGATCGCGGGGCTCGGGGTTGGACCGCGGATTCCAGCGTTGGGACAACCATCGTCCGCATAATTCGCATTTATGAATTATAATATTCCGTTATTGATGGCATTATAATTGACGACTCGTTCGCTTCACGTTGGAAGCTGAGGTGTGTAGGGAATGCAATGGATGTCAATTGTATGGAAAAAGATCTCGGTCAATCCACACCATGGTTTCTGCTCCAGTTCTCGAAGAGTAAAAGTTCAAGCCCCTGGAAGGCATACATATGTCCGCTGATAATTCAGGAAACCTGCTGAGTTTCGGTTGCTACCGGTACAGCTCAGACTCAAAACGTCGTGACCACAAAACAACGAAGGCTTCCAATGAATCTGGTCAAGGTTCGACACACCTAGGCAGTGATTCTGTCACCCAAACTAGGGAGACAGCCGGACTCACCAGAAGCTGATCCTGGAATAAAGGTCGCTTGGGATAGTCACAGTCAGGCTACAACTAACCAGAAGATCCATTTCAAGTATTGAGACCTCTGGTTTACTGTGCAGAAGTCTGACGTCTTCCGGCTACGTCTTCGTTCCGGAATGATCTTCGAAAATGATTTATTTCTTCCCTAGTTCCCGAACATCATTTTTCTGGTTGGTCGCTTAGCCCGTTTCTTAGACTATAGCCAGATAGCCCAAAACATCAGCCCATACAATGTGTCAGTTGATTGGGCAACCCCGCAATCCGGGGGCGGGTCGGGAGATTTTCCGATACCCTTTGACACATAAAGCCCCTGCGCACACACTCCCGAACTTCCCCCTTTTCTACTCTTCTACAATCATGGCACTCATTTCCTACCAATGGACTCAATCACCTCCCTGAGTCACGAAGCACCATGACTTTCGGAGAACAAGATCTAAATCCACAACTGCCTCTATCCTCGCTTCGTACGATTTACACGAGTTAATGCGCTCCACGTCTCGTCGATTCGATTCAGTCCCGTATAGGTTAACGTATCGGGAGACAAGAATGGCATGGCGACAGTAAAACGCCCCGTTGATCGATCCGACATCTCTTCGAACCACATCTCGTAAGTATACCGGGTAGTAATGTCCGTTGTACCCGGCGAGGGTATCAAACCCCGACGACGACAAGCTCCCACATTTTCGCTTTTGTGCGGGTGTCGATTGTTGTTTGCCTCTAGGTACCCAAAGCAACGGAACCTACACAGCATGTTGACACGATGCTCCGTTTGTGTTTACGTGAAAGATGGTTTCCTACATTTCGTAGAATACGCACTCGAGTTAGTTCGTTCAATTGACATATCTTCATTTTTACTCTGCCCGGAAAGCATCTAGCAAGAAACAAAATCATCGCCGCTGGCCCCAGTGTGCGTAATCACGCCCGCAAGCTGATCGTTCCCATTGAAAACAACACGGTCGGCACCGGGCGAGCCTCCGTCATACACATCTCCATTGCTGAGAATGGGGAACTCGTAGTAGGTTCCAGACACCGGGAAGTTGAAGCCCTCGTAGTTGTGGTACACGTGCGGGTATGAATCGTCTTCCTCGCCCGAGGACTCCAGGTTGTAGCCTGCATTCAGGGCGGCGGTTACGGCGCTGCTGGTGTAGCAGACGGTACCGCATGTGTAGGCGCAGTCACGTTTCTCAGTGGGCATGGCGACGGCTCCGGTGACGAGGAGGGTTGTCAGGGCGAAAAGCTGGTTTGGTTAGGATCGGCGCTTCAAGCTTGTGTTTGGGGCGGGTAGTGTACCTGGGAGAACTGCATCCTGGATGAGATTGAGTTTGGGATCAACGATGGGTTCAGTGAGATGGATGGATCTGCGATATTCTTCTGCAATGATCAACAGGGCTGTTGGCCGTTTAAATAAAGGCGCTGGAGGTCCAATGCTCCTCGTTCTATCCATCCCGCTCCAGGAACACCAACTTGGACAATGTTACATCCGACTCTTCAGTCTAGAGACATGAATTCATTGGTAGAAGCAATCTGCACGGCTGAAACTATCAGCATTTGAAGCTGACCATACTCCAAACGGTATGTCCGCCGATCGGCAGAGGAGCTCGTATTTGGAACGAGCGCGGGTTGAGCGGGAGAATTCACATCGTGAGGAATTGAGTGGTTGTACTTTTCCAGGGAGGAGGATCGACCGGGTTTGGCGCCGGGTTTCACTACGCAGGGAGATGGACCCTTGCGCCCGAGTAGCGTTGTGGTTATCGGGCCAATCGGGGTGCGTAGTCAGGGCCACGATGTTCGTCCAACGGTTTGATCGGGGGGTGAGATGTGGGGTTGGTTGGACTGTGTAGTTGAGGAAATGTGTCGGACTGTATTGGGCTTGTGACTTATTCCTAGTGTAGAGTCTAACGAGTGATTCAATTCTGCTTATTTCGTATATTCAATGCGTTACTGGCCTATCATGTGCTTACTTAGAGTCGGCGGGCCTCCGAATCTCGGGACTCCGACGGGTTCCGAGTGCAGATCTCTTTGTGAATGAATTCAAAATAAATGATGCTATGCACAATCATCTGCTTATCCCACAATAACATCGCTAATGCGTGACCACCACGTTTTCGGCTTGACCGACTCCTCTTCCACGAATTCCCTTCTCCCGGTCCAAATATCCATATCCTCCAGCTTGACCCAGCTCGTCTTGTTCCAGAATTTATAAACGACGATGAACAATGCGAACACGGGTAAGAGGATGTAGTTGATCACAAAGTCTTGTGCGCTGAACGGGTTGAGGAAACACGTGTACCCTTGGAAAAACACGAGGAAGATGTTGGCTGCGAGTGATAGGTAAGTGCCCCACGGATAGAATGCTGCCTTGTACGGCAGAGTTGACGGGTCTTGCCCCTGTGCCACGAGGGCGTGTCGGAAGCGAATATGGCAGATGCCTATAACGCTCCAGACGAGGAAGGTTGCCACTACAGCACGAATTAGCCTGAGACTTGAAGATTCTTTGCGGTTGACGTACCTCCGGATAATGTGATCAAAGCCGAGTATACCTCTCCTGCGCTGGAAGATTGCCCGAGGAAGACGATGCAAGCGAAGATATTTGTAAAGATGAGTCCGACCCAGGGGACTCCTGCCTTGTTGGCATGTCCAATAAACTTGGGAGCCTTTCCATTTCGCGACATGAAAAGGAGGATACGAGATGCGACGTATAGAGAGCTGTTGCCAGCTGAGATGACACTGATCACGATCAAGGCGTTGATCAGATGCGCAGCGGGGAGAATACCCGCCTCGGTGAGCGCAATTGTTAAGGGCGAGCTAGCGGTTTTGGAAGTTGCGCCCAGCAATGACTTATCGTTGTAAGGCATAAGAATTCCGATGAAAAAAATGGTCCCTGGAGCCTCGTTAGACCAATTGAAAACCAGTGTGGTGGATATGTGTTTACCGATGTAGAAGACCATAATGCGCCAGAACACCTGCTGAATGGCTCGAGGCACAGCTTTCCGAGGATTTGCCGACTCTCCAGCCGTAATACCCACCCTAACCCAAAGTCAGTATGAAATATTGCTGGGACGAGGCTCATAACTCACATCTCAGTACCCGCATATAATGTCCCGGCCACGACAAACGTCTTGGCAACACCATTGATCCCGTCTGCAAATGCACCCGGATCATGCCAATATTTAAAGCCAATCTTCTGGGGACCAATGCCTCCAGCGCTGATGCAAATGGCGAGAATGAAAAATACGATCAAAGCTAGTACTTTGATTCTAGATGACTATTAGCACTTGCTCCTCCTCGATATTACACGTCACTCACAATGAAAGCCAAAACTCCATCTCTCCGTATGCTAAAATCCCAAGGTTGGATAGGACAAGAAATAGGAACCAGAAAATGAGAATCCACCCCCATTGTGGTACGGCTTCCGTCCAGTACCCGATGACGAGAGATACCGAGTTATACTCATTGGCGAGCACCTGCGTTCTTCATTAGCGACTGCAGAGAATGCCAGTTTGGGGTACTTACAGTCACCCAGAGCCACCAATATGCCCATCCCAAACCAAAAGCTAGGGCGTCGTCGACGAAGCGCTCGGCATACTCGATGAATGACCCGGAGATGGGAATTAACGTTGCCATTTCACCCAATGATTGCCTGTATCGGTTAGGGAACGCCCCCAAAAAATTGGCCCATCGAGCACTCACATAACGAAGAAGACGATGATTCCGACAAGGGAGAAGCTGATCAGAGAGCCCCCGGGCCCTCCCTCGTGGAAAGCATTTCCGGAGCTGACGAGTAACCCAGGACCGATAATGCCTTCCCAACGTTAGCTTAAGCCTTTCGAAATCTCTTGGGCAAACCAACCTCCGACCGCAATCATCTGCAGATGTCGGGACTTGAGTTGACGCTTCAATGGCACCTCAAATGGATCCCTTGCAAGCTCATCGGTCGGCTTCGACCCATCGACCGATTCGAAGCTCTTCGTATCCACATCATTGGTTGGTGCCGGATATGCGCCGGCATCGAGATCTTTCTTATCTGCCATCGACGACCAAAGCGTGATGAACGACTGAATTTCAAGATGAAATCTCAATCGCGTTAGAACGTGTCAAGAATGTTGCCTTCAAAAAAATCCACACGCGACCGCGGCAGGGTGAAACCACATGGAAACAGCTGCGGTGAGCAATATCGGGCCAATCTTATTTGCTGATGATGTCGCGATAAGGACGGTTTGCAACGCAAGGATCGTCAGGACGTTCTGACGACAGCCAACGCCGATCGGGTCAATGACCTGCTATTTTGAGGATAAAATGCGGAATAAAAGAGATCAGGGAGCTGTCATCCCCAGATCGTATCGGACGCGACAAATTATTCTCCGATATTGCTCGCACACATTGCGAGAGCGCGAAAGGATCTGCAAAAAGTGGAGCCGTTCCTGAGGGTGAAGTTTCTCCCGGGCACGCCATCAAGCCACACCCTAAGTTGACTGTATTCACGCCCTTGCGATGCATTGGAAGCGAATCGATTCAGGCACGATCGTAAATCTTGTAGAGTGAGCAGTTTTTGGTGAAGGGTTTCAGTTGCTTGGTCTTTGCCCTGCGCATTATAGATCTCCATGCTGTCTGGGCACACTTTGCCAGTACTCAAGAACCACCAATCGGGTCATCATCCAGGAGACCCTGTAAATCCGACGTGCGACATCTTTTGAATCGGACTGCTTGTCTCCGGTCTGCAAGATCCCGACCATCGGGATGTGGGGCTCTAATTTAAGCTTATCGCAAACTACCAGCACCCTGCAACCATGGAAAGTATCAAAGGGAAAGAGGATGATGAATTAGGCTTTAAATAACTGCAGGCATGGGATACGTGATAAGAACTACATCTGCGTCACCTAACTCGCACCACCGGTGGTCAATTTGCCCGACGGAGAGGCTTCATGCTTGCTCGCCTAGGACCGCATGTTCGGCTTCGGCTTCAGAGCATTAAAGAACAGAATGCGAAGAGTTCTTTAAAAGATCGTTTCTGTCAGAGAATTCCAGGGGGGTCCGGGAAACTGTGTTGGTTGCTCAAGCTCTAAGTACCCACCATCGTCAAGTCAGAACTCCTGGCAACGTCTATACATGTCCACCCCGACGTACACCACGCGATCCCACGAACCCCTGGTGATATTCTTTTACGCGCTCGGACTCTTGCTTGTAAATACCATACTTATGCGCATATGAAGGCTTTTTACTTCAATTAGTCATGTGCGTCGAAGATCATGGCGAGGGAATTCGTACGGGCGTACCGTAGATGTTCGAAACCGTTAGAACTCCGTCCTCTCTATACAACCACCCAATCCGGTAAGGTCGGCACCCTCATCTCCCCCGGATCAAACCTTGAAGCCAATCATATGGCTCATACTAGCCCGTGATTCAGGACCACCCAGACCTCTTTATAAATATTGTTGTTCCCTCCCTGCAGGACCTTTCTTCACACCGCACACCTCCAGGTTCGTCTTCCTTCCCCCCCTCGTTTTTGCTGACATTCGCCAGCTATCCAAGCGTTCAAGATTGCTTGGGCTCCCCAAGTCGAGGTGGTCTTAGAGATCCTTTGCCATTTTTGGCCTGGAGTAGTGGTACTCCATTCTGTCTTCCTCTTTTGGATCGCAGGACTGCGGTGGACATTGCCTTACACTTTCGCAGGGTCCGTTGACTCCCTTCTCATGAATAATGATGACTCGATCTGTTCCAGGGACCTCGGTCTTAGGCAACGATCATCTGTCTGATTTCGTGCTTTCCCCGCCCTCCCCTAATGGCCCGGAGAGGCGAGGCTTGTATGATGAACAGTGAATGCATTTCTTCTTTTTCCAATACAGCTTCCAAACCTCTTCCCAGTTGCATACTCCGTTCTATTTACCTGACTACCCAATCATACAGGATGAGATCTGTCCTGAGCCATAACTGGCACCTCCAAAGTAAGTCTTTGATTGACCGTTCCAACATTCCTTACAATGAGGAACGAATAATAATCCTTGCTACAGCCAAGACGAAAAAGTGCCATTGATGTGTTCATCTAGGATGTTACCCTCAAGACGTGTTCGCGATTGGAGCTAAGTCAATCTCTGAACTTTTCAATGTTTCTATGGAGTGCTGATATTTGGTCGACCTACGATGCGTCTCGCGTTACACTCTTGCTAGACAATGTTTTTTAGAAGACCTTTCCTCCCGTCCCAACGTCTCCCCACATACATGCATTCCATCTATGTTTGCATACGCTGAGTGTCTGAGGATCAACTATAACCTGGTTAGCAATCATGAATCGCACCCTACACAGAGTCATGCTGTACTACAGTTATGGCCCGTTCACGTTTCAACCTATTCAAGAACTGATACAAGATCTATACAGATTACCAGCCCTGCGGATTTTTAGTTCCATGCATTGTACCAGCGTGACTGATGATGAAATAAATTCCATTGCTTTTGAGGGCACTCTGTTCCCATGAAATAAGACCTATTTCTGAAGTTTGCTTTGCAATTGATGACTCGATTACTCCCACGCGTCAAGCTACTCAAGCTGCTTGATATTAGGAATGATAACAACATGAAGGGAATATTTTGCTGATCGAAACTTGTTCCAGGATTCTTCATATTGCACCATCAATACCAAACCTGACCGATATCGTCCTCTTTTGCCTTGTTTTCCATAGTCCTTGTTCGATTGGGACAGTTACAATGTCCCATGGGGTGAGCTTTCCATCTGTTTCCCTCTCTTTCATTCACATTTGTGATGTTTGGGCGCGCTTTATATGATGAAAACTACGCCAGTTGCCCATTGGCATTAAAAAATGGATATCTGAGATAAGCAGCGTCGTGCCATGCGGACATTGATGATTCTATGGAATACTTGAAGGCATCATGCTTGGATCCCGCTGACAATGTATATTCGCAGGCCTTTCATGTTCACAATACGGACCTGCAATCTATTGTTGTTTATTTCAGAGACAATATAAAGGCATTGAATACCCAACATCTTCAACGCCTGGCTTACACAGTTTGTCCCGTTCTCTAGTCGATGTTTTCTCTTAGATCTTGTCCGACTTGCATGAAGCCGATCCGCCGGGCTTAGCAGGGATCACTGGGATGACTACACCGACATGAAAGCTTCTCAATGAAGGTAGAACCCCATTTCGCACTGGAAAATCATCAGCTGACCACAAAAGTTTCCGATACACTGAAGACATACCTGGTGTTTGTCTTGACAAAATCCCAAAGGAGCTCAAACTTTCGCTGCCGTTCCTTGTCGTCCAGATTCAACGCCGCGAAGAGAGCTTCAGACATTTCTGTCGTATTTGCCGGGTGGAATGGAATACTTCCGTCTCTCATGAACGTCGCTGCGCCAGCGAACTCGGATAACACGAGCACACCGTGGTTTTGTTCCTGACATGCGACATACTCAAACGAGACAAGATTCATCCCGTCTCTTGTCGATGTCAATAAGCAAGCGTCTGCGACTGAGTACAACGCTGTCAACTCGGTGAATGGAACCGATCTGTGCATGTACAACAGTGGTGTTCCCTCCGGAGTTGCTTGTACAGGTCAGTGAGTGTACCCCATTCAGTTGGGAGGTGGATAAAGTTACCATGCTTGCCGTTAATTTTGCCCGCGATCGTGCAAAGCTCCGTCTCAAGCTCTTGGTACTCCTTCACATCTTCTCTGCTAGGCACAGCAACCTGGATAAGCACCACTTTCGTCCGAAGCTCCGGGTGATCCTCCAAGAATGAATCGAAGCCCTTCAGCTTTTGCGTCAGGCCCTTGATATGGTCCAATCGATCCACCCCGACAATGACCTTCATTCCCTTGTATCGCTCCTTGAGTGTTTTGATTCGGTGCTGAACTTCAGGAGTCTTCAGCGTATCGGCGAACTTTTGCGGGTCGATGCCGACAATGAACTTGTCTGTGCAGACGAGGCGATTTTTGTACTGAATTTGATTCGGGATTTGAGTCCCCGCTCCTCTGTGACACAGTTAATTTTGAATCAAATCAAGGAAGCTGACTTGCACTCACAGTAGACTTGCACACGTATCAATGAAGTTTTGCTTGTACTCATCGGTATGGAAACCAATCAAGTCGCTCGACAACAGACCCTCAATCAAGTGCTTTCGAACCGGAAGGTTTCTCCAGAAGTCGCCGGCGGGGAATGGGGTGTGCAAAGAGAATCCAATTGCGCAGGCCTTTCTCCGTTCTTGGAGTCTGTTGCGGAGCAATTCAGGGAGAAGCATGAGATGGTAGTCGTGTATCCAGATCAAGGTGCCGGTTTCTGCTGCGTCGGCAATTGCATCGGCGAAGAGCTCGTTAACACGTTTATACGCTTGCCATGGGGTATCGTCATATAGGACGCCCGATTGGTAATGGAGGATCGGCCAGAGAATGCGATCTATACCAGTCAATGAGTAAGAGACGGGTATCAGGTACGAGACAAAATAGGTTGACTTACTGGAGAACCCATTGTAATGCTCATGTGCCAGGTCACTATCAAGAAAAACTGGACTTGCATTGTGTTGGTCCAAGCTATTGACCACCTTTTTCTGTTCTTGAGGCTCCCTCACCTCTATACCGGGCCAGCCGAACCATCGAAATTGGGTTGACTTGGTTAGCCCGGACAATGCCGTGACAAGACCACCACTCGAGAGCGAAGACTCAAACGTGCCGTCCACGCGTTTGACAGATAGAGGAAGCCGATTGGAAACAATAATGAGATTGCGTTTCACGTCGCCCAAGGAACCCATAATGGAGACGGACGTTTACCGTGGCATAGAATTCCAGGGTTGCAGACGATCCGAAATGGGTGCAGGTGCTTCCGCAAGTACTTTACAGGATGTTATAGTTCTGACTACGTGCAGCACAAGTACTAGCACTGGCGTTTGTTGCCTCTTGCCGCTTATATGGCAAATTCCAGGCTTTTACGTCAGAATGAATATTGGCGGCGGCGCGGCTTTGAGCATGTTTTCTGGCAGAAATACAGACGGTCGCGTAGAAAGTATAATTCTGTTATGGAACCTGGAACATTCGGCAAAGTTTCCGTGTTCTGGCACGCCCTTGGGAGGTTGAAGGGGGTATCCACCCAGACAAAGCTCTGGTGTCGAACACCCGTATGCCACGACACTCCCATAATAGACCCCCGCCGACTTTGCAATGAAAGCGTGAAACTTAAACGGTAGTTGGGAAGCCTATGTATTCAAGAAGTATAATCCATGCTTACTTTCAGACGCCTTTTTCGATTAAATTGTAAGTCTTTTATGTCCATGCTGCGTCTATATATTTCGTCATTTCTATGTCAACCTATGCACTTCCAAGCTCGGGTGGTTGCATGTTAGCCCTTCGCTTTTGCAACCACATCACAACAGCAAAGCAACCTAGTCCAGCTGCATACGAACATCCAGCAAACGAAATAAGACCCCAATACGCACCGCTACAGCGGTGAAGGATCTCACCCGCAATGGGAACGCCCGTCAAAGCCCTAAAGCCAGTATTAGCCACACATTCACCAAAGCATTAAGAAAAAGCTTACCCGAAGCTGACAATTGTATACACAGTTGTATAGTACCGACCGTAATTCTGCACGGGGCAGAGCTCGCCAACACACACGGGAACCAGGCTGATGTTGCTCCCGCTCGCGAAACCGAAGACGACGGAGAAGACAACGACTGCCGCGATGTTGCCGGCTGCTGGCATCCAGATGGCAAGAACAGAAATCAGGCACAATACATTTGTGAGGATCAAGGTATTGAATCGCCCGATCTTGTCCGCCAGAATGCCCGGTAGCCAACGTCCTGGGAAGGAACCCGCATTCAAGAACACAACCATCAGATAAGACAACTGGCGAGGAATGCCAGTGGCGAGCGAGTACGAGGCAATATATTCAAGCGGGATAAAAAAGCCCCACTCAATAAAGAAAACACCCAGAGTCGTCAAGGCCAGAACCGGGTCTCTCAGAATTGACAAATCAGGCAAGAAGACCCTCATTGACGGCGGCGAAGGATCCTTCGGCGGGAAATTCGTACGAACAAGCACACATCCGGGAATTAGAAGAACCAGCGTAATCAACCCGATAACCCTAGTCGACCAAGCAAACCCAATCTTAGGTGCCAAGTTCTCCAAAACCAGAGGGAAGATAACACCCCCAATACTGCCTCCCGACAACGCGAGTCCCGTCGCCGCACCCCGTCTCCGACAAAAGAAATGCCCGATACTAGCAACGGGAACGATGAACATAAAAGAAGTTCCCAGCCCCCCGAGTACACCGATAACAACGATGAAATGCCAGTACAGTGTACAAAAGCCCATCAACACGAATGTCAAGACGATGAGCATCGAACCAAACCACATCAAGAGGCGAGGTCCTTTCGCATCGAAGATTGGTCCGATTTGGATTCCGCAGAAGAAGACAAGGAAATTGTATAGCCCAAATATCCATCCAATTTGCCCGGAGGGTAGGTGTGCGAGTTGGTGCGTCGAGATCCAGGCTTGGTAGATTCCTATACTGTTCATCAGGCCTAGGCCGCCCATTATCGAGCTGAAGCTGCCTAGGACAACTAGGTTGGCGTGCAAGCCGCCTTCTGGGTAGATGGTGGCATCGGTTTTGGGTTCGTGGTGCATTTGAAGATCCGGTGGAGTTGTAATAAGGATTCTATTGGGATATGAAGTTGCGAAGATTGTTTGAGTATTTTCAAGAGTGAAGTATTTTCAGAGATTCCAGGGCCGTGCCTCTTCTATATAGGCGTTTGCTTATTTCACCGCACGTAGTCCACACTGAATGCATCTGATAAAATTTTCCTATACTTCGGCCACCGGGTGGTTCCGTCGGACGGTGGCCGAGGATAACTACACACAAAAGCCGACTTCGCCGCGGATAGGCGAGATTGTAATGGGTCTATGGGATGTCGAGAGATGGGCAAATACAAAAGGATCCATGCGGTTCAGATGAAAAGTTTTCCAACCCGACTAAACAGTGGACTCGTCGCTCTGGATCCGGCGGCAATTTTGCCAAGCCTCGGCCATCGACGGCCGCTCGGCCAACTTGGTAGAGGCCGACTGGAATGGGGCTCGCCGAGGGTTATGCCGAAAACATAACACCAATCGGGACAAGCAATGCAAGTCAAGTCGGCACGCGTAATGGCCGGAGAATAATGGACGGAGAATATTGATGTCGTGAGTATCCACTGTGGAGTCCAAGATGGATACTTCGAGCTATGACCACGAGGATAATACATCGGCCAACCTTGCGACAAAAGATTGTGATATGAGTCGCTGGTTTATACCATTCTCAAAGAGACCTAGAAAGTACAGGAACCGAAAGAAAACCATGACAATGGTATACAACAATGAGAATGCAAACACCAATACCACCAGCCCAGCCCAATATGCCACCAGATCAAAACGCCAAATATTGTCACACACTACGCAAAGCGACGGCCGCGCTTCGATGGACTCGGCGTTCGGAGCTGGCTCTCGCGCTCACGTGTTCGTTCTGTGACAAAGTCCATTGATCGCGGGCTTTCGAGCATTAATTGCGATTCTTTCTCGGCGTAGCCGTTCGTCGGTTGCGGTTCTTGCTGGGGGTTGTAGTAGCCGAAGCTCGGGTTTTGGTGGAGTGGTGGGGGGATGTGCATTTGGGGTTGTTGGCCGTGGGGAGGATGGTTGTAATTGGGAGGTGGAGACCAGTGTTGCTGGTTGAGGCGGTTTCTGAATGAGCGGAAGGACCAGTTGCTGACAACTGTCACGGTTGCGATGCTTGCGAGGAAGAACATCTGGACATGTTAGTAGGGGTCTTGCAACACGGGAAGGATTTCACGTACGAATGCTTTCCAGCTGATCGGATCAATGAAGCTGTTGATGATCATGGCCATTGTCTGCGCCGACACCTTGGCACGTCCCACCTTGTCTGGATCTTGGGACATGCATTGGTCCCAGTTCATGCATAGGTCCCTCAGCGCGGGGAGTCGGTCACCACTGGCGCACTTGTTCGATACGTAGTTGTCGGCGCATCTAGACATTGTTTCTAGGATTTCGTCCTTGGCCACCTGCGCAGCTTGGTCGAACTCCGCACGTATCGTTGACACAATCGAGAAGACGACGTACACGGTGAGCGAGAAGAGAGAGAGGTTAACCAGGAGCTGGGCCCACCACGACAGGATGCTGGGGACGTTGGGGTGTCTCTCCAACAGGGCGAAGAACTCGGAAAACTTCGACATTCGAGATTGAGGCCGTTCTGAGTCGGATTCCTTCCCTTGTTTCTTGGATTTCTCCGTCCGTCCCTCGCTGCTGCTCGGCCGATCACTCTCGTCGTCGCTGTCCGCTCGGATCTGCCTGCCAAGCTCCTTATCCCTTCGCCGCCGCTTTTCAACCCTCCGAGCGAGAGCATTTGAGTAGTGCTTCGCACGCGGGATCTCCCCTCGCCCGGGACTAGGAGCGAAGCGTCCGTACATCTGGAATAATGAGTTGCGCTTCCCCGGCTTGGCCTGGTCCGGTGTATCCTCATTGTCCGCATTTTCTGGAGATGACATGTTCTCCGCCCCTGATGAGAAATCGACGTCAAATTTGCGCGGTGTTGTGAAAGCGGGCTGGCCGAAGACTGAGGTGGGAGCGGGGGATGCGGGCTGTGGTTGCTGGGAGAAATAGAAGGGCTGCGAATTCGGGGCACGGAGGTGAGGAACTGTTTTCTTCCCTGGTGAATCGAAGGCGCTATGTGTTCCTGGTTTGACGGGGTTGTGTTAGGGTGCTTTCGGCGGAGGCGATCCCAGGACTTCTTCCTGCTCGGGGTACTTTGACTGGACGTACGCTTCTTGCTCTCCTGCTGCAGATGGCTAAATGGTGATGCAGGGTCCATCTTAGGACCCGTAGTCCATTGGTATTCCATGGGGCTCTCCATGGTGGATGGTGATGAGGGAGAAGGCGGAGCGGGAAGTTTTTTGTTTGGTAAACAGACTCCGCGGCAACCGTCTTCCGCCTTTATACAAGTGCCGCAAGGTGGGACTATGTAGATAGAACAAAGATAGAGAACTGCAACGGATTGTTTCCGTAGTCTGCAGCTTTCATCTCATACTCTTCGCTTCATCGATAGTTGTCAACAATGAACAAAGTTCATAAAGGGTGGTCCTGTTGCCGCAGAATGCAGGTGTCTCTCTGCGGCCGCCCCCATTGGACAACAGTGTCAACACTCTTCGACTAATGTACTCTGCTGTCGCGCAAGTTTCTTCCCAGAGAAATGCAATATGTTGGTTATAGGAGGATACTGGTTAAAGCATCAAAATGGTCACATCCCAGGGCGCCAGCACCCAAATCATGCATAGTATATTCGCACTCTTCGACTAAATATTACCACCTTATCCCTACTCATCCATCTGCCACTGATAATCCAACGCCTCCATCCTTCCCTTCTTATTCCTCGCCGCAAACCAATCCTTCTCAAACCCATTCGCCCTATCGACCCCATCCCACCGATGTCCCGGCCGGATCCCATACCTATTCGGTTGGAACGCACCCCGATACAGAGGTTTCCCAGTAACACTAGCCCCCGGCGCAGCCTTTTGCGTCAGGAACCCAGCGGCAGGATCATTCCACCGGTCACGCGCCCGTAGCTCGTCATTCATAGTCTCGTCTTCAATACCCCGAGCTAACGGCATCGCCTTCGCTTCTTGTAGTTCCTGTTTTCGGGCTTCACGTTGTTGGCGCTGGACGTCGCCCATTAGAGCTTGGCGGGCTTGTTCTTCTTTTTCTTTCTTTTCTTCCTCGGCGCGTCGGGCCTCGGCGCGTTTCATTGCCACGTTGATGATTCGGCCTGAGGCGTCTCGGTAGATTGTTTCTTGGGTTTGGGCGACTGCGGTCTGAGGGTCGCGCCATTGTGCCTCTTCGGCTTTCTTGCGTCGTTCTTGCGCTTTTACCATCGCTGCTGTCTGCTCCGCTGTCTGGAGACCTGCTAGAGCGCCGGACTCCATTCGTGGCCCTTCTTCTTCCATACCTTCCACGGTCGGTGCGTTGGCATCTTCCTCGGCGTGTGCTGCCCGCTCGGCGGCGGCTGAAGCTAGGATTGCATCTGCAGCTGCCCGGTCGTTGTCTGGTGCAGGGCCACCGAGAGTCTTCCAGCTAGATTTCTTGGCGCGGCGGAACTCGGCGCTCTTTGAGGACGTATCGATGAATGGACTGTCCTCGTCATCTTGAACTTGGTCATTGGTGTTGCGGAGATCTGGGGGGTCGTCGTCGGCGATGATCAGGCCGGAGCTGGCGGTGTCGGTGGTCTTCGTCTTCTTGCGCTTTTTCTTGGGCCGCTCGGTCGCCGGGTCAGCGTTGAGGTAGTTTTTCGCGAGGTAGTCGGCTAGTGAGCCTGGCATGGTGACAGATTTGGAGGGTGTGGAAGCTTTCCTGGTGAATTTGGTGGAAAGGAACATGGATTGCGACTTATCGATAGCCGGAGGAATGTTTGCCCGAAGTGTAGCTAGGCGTTGCTCGTGTTGAGCTATTTGAACCTTCACCTCTGCACACGAGAGAATGCGATAGTGGAAATTACCACGAACGTCAATATGCCACGCTCTGAAGAGGCCGAGGCATGGTCGAATGCTGTTTACGCTGCCATTCAAGAGGTTCCTTACGGCAAAGTCACTTCGTATGGCCATATCGCCCTACTTCTGGGTGAACGTACGGAACCCTCACCTCGGGTGGAAATCAACTAACGGCCTTTGAATGGATAGCACAGAGACCTCGCCAGGTCGGCGTGTGCTTGAAGTCCCTTCCAGATGCAGAGTCGAACCTTCATTACAACTCAGCCACTGTGCCATGGCAGCGGGTGATCAACACCAAGGGAATGATCTCGCACCGGTATTTGCTCTTGATATTCCGACTGCGTACCCATGGCTAATGTGGTCTAGTGGACCTGGAAGTGCCGAGCGTCAGGCAGAAGTCCTCAGACTTGAGGGCGTTGAGGTGCGCTCGGACTCGATGGGAGAATTTTACGTTGATTTCTCGCGCTATGGATGGTTTCCCAAGCATTTACCTAGTGAGGAGGGAGATGGTGAAGGTGAAGATGAGGAGTCCGAATGATAGGAATTTCAAGCCCATTTCTTAGTTTGAAAATAACATGATACCCCAATCCAATTATCTGCTCAATTCCCCGCGGTCCAAGCTCGATGTCAATAGGCAAAGGCAGCAGCGCCAAGGACCCAAATTGGGAACTTGTCTTGCCCTTCTACCTTGCCATGTAATCAATACATCACATACAGTCCCGCCCAGGTTCACCTTCCATGTCGTAAACAGAGATGGTCATTCAAATTCTAATGTAATCACGTGATACGGTAAACAAGCCGTAATAATACCAGTCATTTGTATATGTTGTATGTGTGTACTATAACTGCCATTTACAACAGTGGCAGGATTCACAGCCTTCTCCGATTTGTTTATATTTAGTACTTTGTGGGCGAGACTCATTTCGTACCTGGTGGGTCTTGCAAGGTTATCTAATACATAGGATAGGAAAACGCAGCCCTTTTACTGTAGTTTTCAGCTCAGCCACAAGTGGGGGATATAGCCCCCGCCGTGGTAGCAGCGGTATTATTGGTTTTACTGCGTCTTTGATAAACTTGGCCAGGTGGAGAAATATCGCGAAGAGGCGACGTACATATATTCAGCAAGCCACACAGTGGAGTCGGAAACCCACTTCTTACTGTAGATTTCGACAGGATTACTGTCTCATCAACAAAGAATAGCCTCGTGAGGAGTCATCAGAGGCTGGCTCGCGGAGCTGATCACTGCTGCAAATTTGTATCACAGCAAGCCCAGAGCCATTCCAAGACGGAGAATGGAGCTGAAAGATCACGAGTGTTACACAAGCTTGAGAGGATCGTCATTCTCGACATTACATGTAGCTGCAGGCCACTTGTACCAGTGAGAACGCAGTCCACTGTCCAATGAAATAGCTTGACCTGTTTACTGTAGGAAGCGGGGCTGGGCTGTGAGGAGCTGAACCCATAAGCCAAACCGCGGCGGTAAAAGGCCATTCTACGCCTCTTTCACCCATGTTCACCCGCAATTCTTTAACACCCTGAACATATTTTATCCTATATCTTCGCTTGACATCCGCTACAATGGCCGAAGCCCAGTACAACAAGGCCAAAGAAGAATGGCTGGATGCCGCAGAAGTCGCCCGTGATGCCATGGAGAAATCCAAAAAGCGACACAAGGAAGAAAAGGACATGGGAATGACATCGGACGGCTGGGAGGAATGGTTTCCACAAAACGTAAGTAGGTGACCCTTGTCGACATGATATGTTAGCTAACTAATAGCCAACCTCTTAGGACCCAATGTTCGCAAATAAATGGAGCAACTTCCAGAATAAGAAGACCACTTTCCAAATGGCCATGAACCAATTCGACTCCGCGAAGGCAGAGGCCTGGCAGAAAGCGTACAACCAACTGTACAACGAGAAGTACTATGGCGCTGGAGACGACAAGGGATCGAATTACCTTGTTATCACCCCTGAGGTGTAACAGGAGCCCGGTGGATTGGACATGAACAATTCTTTTTATATCGGTTGAAATATGTGGCGCTGAATCATTCTGGACAGGCAGAATAGCCAGGGTCATAGCAAAGCGTATCGCTTTGGCTCGCGGGAAATTTGAACGTACTAGAAGAGACTTTCGTGACAGAATTAAACCGTCTGCCTTCTTAGGCTTCTAGAGAACTGCACTACCATGTGGAAGCTTGACTATGCCACAAATTTAACCTCCGAGGGGGAATCTGTTTTCTGTTTTCCGCCCCCGCTGTACTCCCCCAGCCTTTAAGCAGCGACATCTCATTTTAGTCCGTATCTATGATACTGCGTCCTTAGGACTGGACTCTGACATTTATGACTACAGAGTTCAATATGATGTAAAATTCCGGATATGCTGTGGGCACTCAGCTGGCTGCAAGTCGGACGTTGCTGATCCGAATACCTATCTAGTGTCTTGGTGTGAT
Source organism: Penicillium sp. S103-07 (assembly GCA_037042055.1). Classification (NCBI taxonomy): domain Eukaryota; kingdom Fungi; phylum Ascomycota; class Eurotiomycetes; order Eurotiales; family Aspergillaceae; genus Penicillium; species Penicillium sp. S103-07. Next base: position 251,429 of record JAXQJQ010000035.1, read on the forward strand.
TAGATGTGTCGTATGTAAAATGGTGGTTGGGAGGTAGGCGGTGAATGAAGTGTTGGTGTAGAGAGAATGCAAGCCTTTACACCACAACGCTAGGTGACGGTAAATTGGGCGCTGAAAATGGTTACTTCTGACGCCACTTTAAGCGTCCATTTTACCAAGAATCCGAGTCACCTGACGGAGTACGTAATCGGTGGACCAATCAGATAGGAAAAGAACTCTGTATTGCTATATCCCTGAATCTGGCAATTTGAAGGGATTCTGATTACATAAGAAATTCCTTACGGATGGATAATCCGTAAATCCGGTATTATGGCTGTTCGTTCCGACATCACCATAACGCACGTGATCCAACAAGACCCACTTTAGTATATAGTTATTATCCTAAGCTTTTGAAATGTCACAGACCAGCATCCCTGTCCACCATCCGCATCACAGCTTATTCCACCAGCCAAACCTCAAGGAATTGCTGGATTTTTAAACACCAGTCACTATCCCAGTACATGAATGCAATCGGGGAGGATGCAACAAAGAACTCCCAGTATTGAGGATACCACCCAGCTTCCGCCCAGTCTATCAGCACAACATCAAACGACCGCCCCCCCCCCTGCGCTTTGCGACCGCTACCATTTTCTGCGACCGTAATGTTTTTCTGCTGGACATCTCCGTGCGTCAGTGTCGGCCGATGCCCCTTGAGGAGACTCGGCAGATATTCTTCGTAGTAGCGGACCTTATAGTCCGGCCTCCGATTCCGTTCAATGTGCGCGCGGTTATTCCCAACCATGCCCGCGACGAAGTTTGCTTCCCCAATATAGGGTCCTAAGGATCCCGGCAAGCCGCCCCTCCGGTTATGAAACAGGTAGTGGTGGAGACAGCCGCCATCCAGACCGCCATAGAAATCAGGCTTGGGACACGGAACCTGTCGGAGATTATCGAATATTTGCCGGAGTTTATCGATAATATGGCCTTTCTCGTCCTCGGCCAATGATGGCCAAATTGCGTCTAGCCACTCGCCGGGGATGCGCTGCATGACCAGGAACGTTTCAAGCGTCTCGGTGTCCTTATACATGGCGTACAGTCGAGGCGCTGGAATTGTGGGGACATGGCGCTCGAGAAATATCAGGACCTGGCCCTCGTATTCTTGGACGCCGCGGCCGAATTTCACCACGATCCCATCATTTATTGCGACTGCCTTGTATAGGCGGTCAAAGAGAATATTTGTGCAAGCACGAATTTCATCCTTGGTCGGTAAGGGGGATTCAGGAAGCGAGTTGCTGGTAAAAGGCAGCGGCTCTGGATACCAGACCATTGCGAGGGGCTTGAGTGTGTGCGCGCTGGTGAGGTAAGGAGTTGGAAGAAGGTCGTGGGCGGCTACAACTGTTGTCCCAAAGCCTGCTATGTACAACACTGGGACATAAGTTAAGATAGTTACTGGAATAGTCGATTATGTAACCAGGGTTTGAAAGAGTCTCGGGGTCTCCAACATGGAAGATGAACTAGAACCGGGGCGGGACTGTATGTTTAAGCAAGTGGGTGGAAATTCTTCCCCGCCACGTAAATATAGATCCAGAACAGTCCTACTAGAACGTCAGACAGCCACATCCATTCGTTTCTTATTTCTCAGAATCCTGATGGACAGATCTACCGATCTCGCCATGAAGGTCCCTAGAATATAGACAAGACTAAGAACAAAAGAAACGGAGCTCTATGGAGATAAGGGCAAGGGATAGTACGAGTAGAAGAGAACCCCAATCCGACCAACTACCGTAACCGGCAACAAAAAAGAAGACCAACCATAATCAAAATCCCGTCATTGGAAGAAAAAGATCGTTAAACTCACATTGCCTGGGCGTCGGATCCAGCATAGCACGACAAATCCACGCCTCATCCCGTCTAGGCCAGCTCATGACTCGTGCAAAGTAGAGAAGATGAAAAGAAGATAGAACGCTATCACTTAACACGAGCATCTCCCTCATCGCCGCTTAAACTCCGCAGCCCATCCGTCAATACCCTCACCGCGCGTCCCAGGTGCAATACCCAGGTCGATCCCCTCCATCCCGGGTGTGTCCTTCATCCAGTCGTGCGAGGCCATCCCGCCGGCGTTGGCGCGTTTCTCGGGCGAAAGATCCAGCATGGGCAGCAGGAACTCGCTGGTTCGCATGCTATCTTCCACCGTGTAGTGGTATTTCTCGCGGAGGACGTCTGGGAGAGCCCAGTGGCGGAGGCGGTGGATGTTGCGGAGTTCGCCCTTTCGGTTGAAGATCTCTTGAGACCATTTGCCGGATAGGCACTGGGATTTGGGGAATGGGCCGAGGAGTTCGATGATTTGCGCGATGTGGTCATCGTCTTTGCCATACTTGGTGCCCGATTGTGGGTCGAAGAGGTAGTCTCCGGTGATCAGCTCGAAGGTCTGTGGTGGTTAGCATAGAGTGAGGTACTGGGGGAGAGGTGATTTACCATGCAAGCCATGCTCCAAACGTCGGTGCTGGCACCCCACTTGGCTCCCAATATAACTTCGGGCGATCTATATTGCCGGGTCTGAATGTCGTTGGTGAAATGATGGCCGACCCAGCATGCGTTGCCCAAGTCGGCAATCTTGACGGAAATGATGTTGGCATCGATCTCGTCGTCACTGTCCCTAGAGGAACTCTTGTCAAGAGAGATGCCGGATACTTCTCTCTCCAGGAGATCACTGTAACGTGTTAGTCGTGTCATTCCGCGGATAGAAAGTACATACGTTGTCTTCTCTCGCTCCTTGTGTTTCTCCTCCTCTTCCTTGATGCCAAGGGTCTCCTTCATCGACGGCGGCTCTGCCGGTACTATTCAGCAGTTAGCCACATTCAGAAACATGCGAGTTGGCTCACTCACCAGACTCGTTCACCATCTGGTTGAGACTGCTGTGTGAGTTGGAAGAGCTGTGTTTAAAGTCGAAGCTGCCAAAGCTGGTGTTCAACGGACTGGGCAATGGCTGACTCCCAGTAATCAGGGTGCGTCTCCGTCGTCGCCCATTCCGGTTGTCTTCCTTGTTCTTTTTCGCCTCTTCCTGCTGCACATGGGCCTTCACAATTTGCTCCACGTCGCCGATCTCGATCAACACGTTCTCAGGCTTCAGGTCGGTGTGGATGATACCGCACTCCCGGTGCAGGTAATCCAAGCCCAGCAGCACCTGCTTGGTGATCTGCTTGACCAGCGGCATCGGGATACCGCGATGGTTCCAGCGCTTGATCAGACCCAGTAGGTTCTCACCGAGGACCTCGAATACCATGCATACGTGTACTCCGTTCGGTCCCTTGTGTTCAAACGAGTCCAGCAGACTAACCACATGCTTCCGGCCCGGGTGGGAGGGTTTCGCTTGCACGATCCGGTTGAGCAATTTGATCTCGTCGATGGCGGTCTCGGTGTAGTGGGCAGCGGATCGGACCACCTTCAGCGCAACGTGCTTGTCCGTAGTGGTATCCCTCGATAGCCACACTGTCGAAAAATGCCCCCATCCCAGCTTGCGCACTACCACGTATCGACCATTGTTGTAGGTCTCGCCCACGGCCACCGGGTGATAGCCACCCTTGCAGTAGTCCTCGGAGTCCTCTTCTTCCGCGGTGGTTTCCACTTCATCGCTCGACGAAGCAGATGGCGATCGCGATGCTGTCGCTCCGGTGGCTTTGGCGTTGGTCGGCGCGGCGCCAGTTCTGCAAAGTGATTAGAAAAGACTTGAGATTGTGAGTTCGTGAGGTGGGAAAAAATCACGTACGATTCTGTCGGCTCGCCAGCGGCAGATTCATTGGTGACGATGGGCTTCAGGTCGGTGCCCTTTCTCCTCTTCTTTCCACCGTTGCCATTGGCAGCGGACGTAGCAACACTCGCCATCTGTTTGCCCTTGTTCAGCATGGCTTTCGTAAGATCAACGCCCTCCATGGTGTGGAGTTGGAAGGTGTTGGGGACCACAGCTGAGAGGCGGGGCACCGGGATGCGAGTTGGTTGGTCGCGAAGAGAAAAACCAGGGCGGGCGCAGAGGGGCAACTTCAGCGCAGAAGTTCGAATTCAAAATCGATGTCGATGTCCAGAAAACCCAGATAATTCTCGGGGATAGATGGGGGGTGCGATCTGAGATTGGGATGGAGAGATTCCGCAAGCAGCCAAGACGACGGATGTGGCGAAGACGCATCGGTGTATTGTGTATAGGTGGCTGGTGATGACCAACTCCTGTTTACCGTCCGACTCGATGCTTTGATTTTTAGCTAGATTCGATTTACATGTGAATGCCTAGATGACGATAAGTCACAATGCTCGAAAGTATTTACTGCTACGCAATACCGTCTCTCACAGTCCAACAGTTCATGGTGATCCCCGAGGTCTCGACCAAATCCTGATGTCACCGCTTTGATCTCCCCGCTCGTGGACTTCTCCCAGAACTATACCATAACAACTGTGCTCTGGCGCCATGTACAGCCCTTACCACAGGCGTCCTTTGCCTGATTACTTTCTCTCATCGCCCCTGGTTGCGCTACTCTATCCTTTCCACCAACTGCTTCTCCGACTTCGAGGCGCTCCGCGTCTTCCTCCTCCAGATGCCCAGCCTATTCGGGTCGTTTGCATCTCCGACACCCACACACTCGAATGGCGTGACGTACCGGACGGCGACCTGCTAATCCATGCCGGCGACCTTGCCAATGATGGTTCCGTGCGCGAAATCCAAGCCGCGGTCGACTGGTTGCGCTCTCTGCCTCACCGGCACAAGGTTGTGATCTGCGGAAACCACGATAGCTACTTTGATGCGCGGTCGCGTTGCGATGAGGACCGCGAGGAGAATGGCTCTTTCGCCGACGTGTCCTCCTCAACGGCTTCAATCCGGTCGCTGGACGATTTGAATGCTGCGTCGCGCATTGACTGGGGCGACATCCACTACCTCCAACACTCCTCCGTGGAGCTCTCCTTCCCCTCGAACTCCCCGGAATCCTCCACGACTCCCCTAACGAGCTCGAACTCCCGGTCGATCACTGTCTACGGCGCCCCTCAGATCCCAGCGCTCGTCCCATTCGGTCCTGAACACGCCTTCACCTACCCACCACATCACGACGCCTGGTCGCGCACCGTACCCCCAGAAACAGACATCCTCGTCACCCATACACCCCCACAAGGCCACCTCGACATGTCCCCAGTCTACTCAACCGGCTGTCCGAACCTTCTTGCCGAAGCATGGCGCGTGCGGCCAGCTCTCCACGTGTTCGGACACATCCACGAGTCCGCAGGTTGCGAGCCCGTCTTTTGGGACGATGCGCAGCTTGCCTGGGAGCGGCTCTGCACATCGCGGCGTCCGCGCGCCCGGCATAGTCGCTTCAGGGCACTGGCTGGATTCATACGTGATCTGTTCGACCCATCGGGATGGGTGGATGCAACCAGGGTCCTGGTGTACGGCGTTCTGGGGGTGATTTGGGCGCAGGTCTGGGGCGGCGAAACCAGGGATGGTGGCTGGATGGTTAATGCTGCATGCATGTACCGTGCCAGTGGAAAGCTCGGGAATCCGCCGCAGGTTATTAACTTGTGATTTGTATCTAAGCGTGCATGGCGTTTGCTTATTGTTTGGGAGCATTGAGGGCCGTTCACTGTAAATACGAAAGCTCTCATAGCTCTGCGGGGCTTGTCCCTGTGCTTTTTTATTCTAATGTGATGCACACCATTGACAGTGCTTGTATTACGTGCGTCGATATCAAGCAGGGATCTACTTCCCCCTTATCCTTATTCAGTGTGTATCGTCGGCCCAAGGGCCACTTCCAAGCCAGGGCAAACCGTGGACGAAAGGATCATAGAAGTCAATGCACCATCACGATCCAGCAATCCAGGCAGGACTTGCCATTCTTCGGGTCCTTTGGACGTCTAAGACCCTGAGATGAGTGGCTTTAATGGTCCATGTTGCATGCACAGACCTGCTACTGGTGCGCTGTAAAATACTATCCAGATGATGCCTATTTCTCCGAGGCACCACCCTCGAGTTTCGTATTATCCTTGCCACAGGTCTAAAGCTACAAAATCAAAAAATTGGAACTCGTAAAGAGTACACGGGACCCTTCAACCACTGTGGAACAAGCCAATTGCAAATCGAACTCCAATGGGTGAGTCGTCGTCGCTAGGCCGCAAATTCGTATATTAAAGATGACTGTTTATAGGATACTCGGAAGTACCATTTTATCGTACCTGCAGTGAAGAACGAATTTGACAATCTTCTAGGTCTACTGCCTCTCTATGGCGTGGGTTTCAACATCTCCCGCCGCCGGAAATGTTGTCCGGCTGTTTGGCATGTGAGAGGTGGAGTACGTCGTCTACAGGCGGAAAATGTCAACTTTGCTGTAAGTTGTTTTTCCTAAAGGATTCTGGGACATCAAAGCACTGCTCCAAGTCGATTAAAGCTAGCCCCTCGTAGCCGGTATCGACAGCTCCAAATGTGCTGGCGATGCCGTTTCATCAGTGGTGCTTTCTTATCTTCTGTCGACAATCTAGAGCCTGGTTCAAAACATGAACGTCTCGGTACTTACGAAATTGCGTAATTTCGAGATTAGCTGGGATTACTTTCGCAATTTTGGTCGGGCAGGTGACGTCTTCGCGGCACAAGACCAGTTTTGGCGCCACAACCCTGAGGCCGAGTATCTGGCTGCCAATCCTCTTCTTGATGTGCCCAGCATACCAACTCTTCCGACGGGGCCACGAGCAAACGGTCAAAGATGGTACTGGGTTCTTATGTATTGTGTCGCGGAGATTATAAATAACGTAATTCCCGGCCGATCTGGACACCCGGCCGTCCTGGACACCCCATCCAAAAACGCGTCTTCCTACCTACCTACCTACTTCAGCCACCAACCATGCCACCAATTCGCTCTGAATCTCAGCAGAAATCGGCCAATCAGGAGGGCAAGATCTTATTAGCCATTGATGATATTAAAAATGGCCGCGTCAAATCTCTCCGCGCAGCAGCGAAGCTATACGAAATACCGCTCTCAACACTACATACGCGCGCCCACGGCCAAACCTCACGCGCTGAGAAACGCCCATCCGGTCATAAATTGACCCAATTAGAAGAGGATTCGCTTACTGAATGGATTATCTCTATGGATACGCGTGGAGTAGCCCCTAGGCCGGCTACTGTGCGGGAAATGGCTAATATCCTACTGGCTGCACGCGGTAATAACCCTCCGGCTACTATTGGCAAGAATTGGCCATCAACCTTTATTAATCGACGCGAAGAGATTCGCTCACGCTTCTCGAGACGTTACGACTACCAGCGCGCCCTAAATGAAGACCCTAAATCGCTACGAGAGTGGTTTTCTACTGTACAACGCGTTATCGATGAGAAGGGTATTCAACCGGAGGATATCTACAACTTTGATGAGACAGGATTTGCAATGGGTCTTATCTCTACGCAGAAGGTAGTTACGCGGGCAGAATACTACGGTCGGCGATCTATCCTACAGCCAGGAAATCGCCAATAGGTTACTGCTATCGAAGCAATCTGCGCAGATGGCTATTCGCTACCGCTATATGTGATATTTAAGGGCAAAGTTGCTATTGCGGGTTGGTTTGATAACCTACCACAAGATTGGCGATTTGAGGTCTCTAATAACGGCTGGACTACCGATGAGATTGGCCTACGCTGGCTACAAAAGCTATTTATCCCATCAACGAATTCGCGCGTGCGCGGTCGATATCGGCTATTAATTCTTGACGGCCACGGTAGCCATCTTACACCCCAATTCGACCGAATCTGCGCAGAAAATAATATTATACCGATTTGTATACCTGCGTATTCGTCACATCTACTACAACCTCTTAATGTTGGGTGTTTCGCAGTGCTTAAGCGTACGTACGGTCGCTTCGTGAGCGATTTAGCTCGTACTGGCTATAATTATATCGACAAGCTTGATTTCTTAGCCGACTACCAACGTGCGCGTTTAGAAGCTTTTCTTCCAAACACTATCCAAAATAGCTTCGAGGCTACTGGCCTAGTGCCAATCGATCCAGG